>PVJO010005992.1:15795-78297 GCA_004026905.1 Hystrix cristata | reverse complement strand
ACACATGTGCCATAGGTTTGCCACCTCTGAACTAGGGAAACTGACTGGTGGGAGGGGAGAACTCTCGGGAATGTTTTGTTTTTGTTTTCAGGCAGGAAGATCACGGCAAATTCAAGGTCAGTCTGGCTCTCAATACGTAGTTCAGGCTGGCCTTGAACTCACTATGTGGCCCAGGCTGGCCTCCAACTCTTGGGAATCCTCCGGTCTCAGCCTCCCAAGTGCTGGCGTTATAGGCGTGCACCACCACACCTGACTTTCTCCCGAGAATTTAAACAGCTTGCTTTTTCTATTTTAAGTACTCTCACTATGAAACTAGTTCAACCAAGAGGCATAAACAGAAATAGTGGGTGCAAGTATGAGCAATTTTTCAGCTTGAACAATGATCGTCTCTAAAAAGAGGCTGCCTGTGAGATCAAAACGTCCCCATGGTAGAAATGCGCAAATACGAGCTGCTGGACTGGGCTGCGGCCCCACAGCACTCACCCAACATGGCAAAGGCCTAGGGTTGGCTCCCCAGCACCATAAGAAAAAATAAATAAAAAGAAGCTGGAGATTTATACACTGGTAACAAGCAGCAGGAAAAAACAACTTCTAGGTGTGGTAACAAAAGGACTCAAACTCTCAGCACCTAAAGTTCGTTACTGACGTGTGTCTGCCTGGCACGTACTAGACAGTCATGAACACTAAGTATAATGAGAAGACCAAGAAAGCAGCAGGACAGAACACAAAAACCATCCTTTCCTCCCCTGACCTAATGCTGTATCTGTCCCAAAAAGATGAAAACATACACACACCCTCATGTAAAACTGAAGAGCCTTCATGAAGCCTAAGCAAGAGGCCTTGACAATTTGCAGCTTGGATATACAACTTCAGTTACAGCCCAGGTATCCAAGAATATTAACAAGGAACAGGACGCCCTGGAAAGCACCTTGCTAAGACATCTGCATCTGCAGACACAGACCCCTTCCCACATCTTCATTCCCTTACAAAAAATATAAAAAACTCCCGTCTCTCACCCTGACTGTACAATTCCTCTCTTGGAAACAGGCCCTCTGTCCCTCTTGACAGTCTAATCTACAGCCTAAATAAACTCCTGCCTTTCCTATACAGTATTCTCTGTCTGTTGGTAAACTCTTAATTTTTTGTTTGTTTGGTTTATTGAAAGAAGGTCTCACTATGTAGTTCAGGTTGGCCTTGAACTCACTAGTAGCTGGGTTGGCCTCAAACTTGCAGCAATCCTCCTGCCTCAGCCTCCCAAGTGCTGGGATTACAGATGGCTGCCACCATGCCCCGTTGTTGGTACCACCTGCAGGACTGGCCCTCTATGTGTCTTCTGGCACAGCACTAAGGAATAGAGAGATTTTGCAGGTGTTTGAAGTACTCTCTCCAATTGTCCAATTGTAATGCAAATTCAAAGAGAGATGTGCAGGGCTTTGTGGGATTTTCCTTCCTTTCTCTCTCTCTCTCTTTTTTTTTTTTTTTTAAGAATTCAGCCAAGGGGTTGGAGATTTAGCTCAAGTGGTAGAGCGCTTGCCTAGCAAGTACAAGGCCCTGAGTTGGTCCCCAACACCGCAAAATAATAATAATAATAATAATAATAATAATTCAACCAAAATGCAGTGTCACGATAAAAGACAAAATACAAACGCACTTAATATTTTGGCTCACATCACTATAAATACACATACATTTTTGGAAATCACAGAAATGAGTGTGCTCAGACTTCTGGGCTGAATTGAAAATGTCTACGTGAATCTTTCTTGATAACGTAGTAGGACAAATTACAAAGCCAATCAAAACATACAGCCCCGCTTTGGGTCTCTTTATTCCTTTTTTTTGGAAGACTGCTGATCATCCCAAACCCACCTCTGAGCTCAGTATCGCAAAGGAATCAAAGTGTAAGACGCAAACCTTGTCCCAAGTGACCTTACAACTTAAGGACAGAGGTAAGATGTGCCTGAAAAATAAGCCAGGACTTGGTCGAGCGCCAGAAGAGAGAGCAGATAAGGCATCCGGCGGAGTGGAAGGAACCTTGCTGGGGATTTTTGTAGGCTGCCTCGGGGCTGGACACTTGAAGTGAAACTGAAATAGTTTAGGGAGAGACGTGTGGAGGGAAAGAGGCAGGAATTTCCAGGGCAGGCGGGAGAGAATAAAGCAAAGAAAGTGCTAAAAGAACTTGAAAATAAACCTGAACGTTGTCTCCAGAGAACCTAACTATCCCTCCAGCGCCTCTGTCTGGTTCTCCTACCAAAGACTCCCCAAATCTTTAGATCAGGGGTTCCCAAAGGGTGTTCGTCGGACAAGCACCATCACCATCTGGGAACGTGAATAAGCAATTGTGCGGCGCAGGGCAGTGGACTACGTTTTCACAAGTGCGGCAGACGACTCGCTGCACGCTCAAGTTTGGAAAGCTCTGCTGAGGGGCTGCCGCCTCCCCGCGGGGCGACGGTGCCACCAGGCAGGGCGAAGGGAGCCGACGGGGTGGGGGCGGTCCCAGCCTCTAAGGGCTCAGTCTCTGCCCAAGAGCGCTTCCCCTCCAGACCCCTCTCCACCACTCCCGCCCCACTTCACCTCCCGGCCGCTCCGCCCTCCTCCACCCTACCTCGGTGACAGAGGGGACGTGGTGCCGGCAGGGAGACGAGCTGCCGATGGAAATAGAAGCGGACATGGCGCCGGCCGGGAACCCGCCCAGCAGGAGCAAGACGCCCAGGACCCATACCGATCCGCTGCAGCACCGGCGGGCGCGGCCCGGGCCTGAACCCCAGGGATCTGCACCTCCGCCTCGCTCGCGCCCGGCCGCCATCTTCGACCGAGCGGCGTTACCATGGAGCGCGTGACGCCTCCGCGCGGCCCCGCCCCACCGCCCGGGCAGGTGGGGGGGGCCGGAGGGAAGCGACTGCGATTGGCTGGCGTCATCGCACGTGCAGCGCGCAGGACCGGGTCTTGGCGCCAGGCGGGCCAATAAGCGCTGCCCGCGCGGTGGGAACGGGCAGGGGCCCGGGGAGGGCGGGGACGCCTAAAACGAGGCGGCTTGCCGGTTAGTTCATTAACCAGGTTGCCAATCATTCAGAGGCAGGTGCTCAAACGGACACATGGGCAGTTTCAAGCTCTTACAGTGTAGTCTTCGGTACGAAGGCGAGTGAAAGCTACTCTCGCGAATCACCAATTTTAGTTCCATTTAATCAGAACTATTTCCTATAAAACCAGCTAGACCCCTTACCGTTTTACCCAGTCCTTATTTTAGCTTGTTTAACCAAGAATTTCAACTGCGTTAACTAGGAAGATGAATGGATCCTGACCATCAAGGAAACGACCTCCAAAACTGGGCCGTGAGGAGCTGGAACTGCAAACTGAGCCAGGTCAGCTCTCCCTGGGGCCCACACCAAAAAAGCAAGCCAGGGACCGAAAGGCTGCAGACTAGCTCTGTGATAGAGCATTAGCACGGCCTGGACGCGGAGCAAGACAAGAAACATTGAGATCCAGGACCTGAAAAGAGCTGCAACATCATCACTCGATACTGCTAATTACTAGGAAATGTAGCAGGAGGAAATAAAATTGTTTACAAGTTACTGATGGAGTGTGGGTGTGATGGTGTTTCATATATATTCGAACTTTACCTCCTACAAACGCGATGGGAACTGGGAGACTCCTTTTCCTCTCCTCTGTACCTAACCTAGGTCCGATGCATCCACCCGGCGTCCTGGAGTTCAACTTCGCTAAGGATGGAACCCAGAGCCTCAAGCTCACTACCAGAGCCCCCCCTTTTTAGCAAAATCAGCAGCTGAAGCCAGGACAGCTAGAGGCCTCTACAACTACTCTTAGAAGTTGCCATTTTTATGGAATCTGCTCAAAAATCCCTTGGTGAAAAGGCCGATTTTCCCCCTCCTTCAGGTTCTGCTGGCTTACTAAAATCCTTCATGGAGGATTTTAAACAGTACTGTAAGCAAGTCCTCCATGAAGCCGGTCGCGGTGGTGCATGCCTGTAATCCCAGCACTCGGGAGGCTGAGGTAGGAGAATCGCCTGGAGTTTTAAGGCTAGCTTGGGCTACATGGTGAGTTCAAGAACAGCCTGAACTACACAAGACCTCTCAAAAACAAAACAGAACAAAACAACCCTCTATGGGCTGAGTTTTAACGCAGTGAAGAGTGCTTGCCTTGCAAGCACAAGGCAGAGTTCAAACCTCAGCACCCCCCCAAAATCTATTAACACCTTCTTCGTAGTTCTCTACATTTAATTTGCACTCACCCTGTAAGTGTATTGTCACACCAAACTGCCCAATTTTAATGACTCAAATACTTTGTACCATTTTCCCATTTCCCTTTCGTAAGCTGTTGCCAAGCTCTTTTTTCTTTACATAGGCAGTATTTTTACATCTTTCCCTAACAGCATCAGTCATGCTTCACTGGTATCATGAATACTGCAAGCACTCTTCCTTTGTTGTTTTTTGGAGAACTAATCTCACTAGCATAGGTCCAAGATCACTACTTCTTGCCCTTGAACCTAGAATCTCCAATTTCCTAAGGGTTTAGTGAATAAATTCCACTTGTGAGGGTTGGGAATTTAGCTCAGTGGTAGGCAAACACAAAGCCAAGTTGGATCCCCAGCACCCTCTCCAAATTCAACTTGTGTGTTTCTCGGACAGCTCAAGCTGCTACTTCCAATCCACTCCTTTTGCACTGAGGCCATACTAACAGCCTAAGCAGACAAATTCAAGTTCATTTCCAGACCCAGGCAACCACTAGAATACAACCACCAGACTTCCCAAACCTTCCTTAAAACTGCCATGTGGCTCTTCCTACCAATCCTTCCCACCCTCCTTCAAAGGTCTTTCCTCCACTTTATTTCTAGCATGCTAGTCCTTTATTGGCAGTTGACAAGAAAACTCAAGTTTCAAAACTTTAAAAGGAGCTGTTTGGCACATTTCCAATCTTCAGCAAACATTTTTAGTGGGATTTAAAGATGTTAAAGACTAGCTGCTACTGCATCAACTAATCTACGGTCAAATGATGCCTATTTCCAATTGCGCACCACTGAAATTAAAAATATTCTGGAGCCCTGCTTACCTTCGTGACGTGGTAAAATGCTTCAATTAGGCACCATGCTACACTAAAACAGGAAACCAAGCCTAGTACCACAGAGCATGCATGTAATCCCAATTTGGGACACTGAGGCAGGATGGCCAACCTGTGGCCAGCCTAAGCAATCTAGGAACACCATCTCAAAATAAGAAACCAGGGGGGTTGGGGATTTAAGCTCAGTAGTATAGCACTTGCCAGTACCTCAAAAATTCTTGAAATTGGTGTTGGTGATGTAGCTCAGTGGTAGAGTGCTTGCCGAGCAAGCACAAAGCCCGGAGTTCAATCCCCAGTACCCCCCAAAATAAAAAATAAACAGGGAAAGCTACCAGTCCAGGGGCGATTTTTTTCTGTGGTGGAGTCAATGGGACACTTTCAGCTTAATGCTACTTTATCAAGTGACACAGTGAAATGATTTGCCCAGTCACAAATCCCAAGGCCATACCCTTGCTATCTGAACGAGTTTACAAACATCAGCATTATAATCCCCAAATCATTTTCACTTCCGTTTTCTCTTACACCTCCCGACTACTCTATACTGAACAGGTATATATTACTTAGGGTTAGAGTTGCTTTAAGTTTTTTTTTGCAGTGCTGTGGAACAAATCAGGGCCTCCAGTCTGCCACGAAGCAGGTTACCACTGACCCACACCCCCAGCTCCTAAGAGAATTTTATACTTCAGTTACTTACTGCCTCCCTCAAAGCTTAGCTAACCTCCACAACCAACGCTTGTGTTGATACTCACATAAAATCCCAATCATCGTTTAAATCCTTGTAACTGCCCTATAATGACCATTACCTAGAGTTCTCTCAACACCTTGCACTCTGAAAATGCTGGACCACCTTTCCCATATGGCAATACAATTCAGGACAGTAAGATTTTTAAACTACTTAAAAAAATACAAGAGCACATAATCCACTTTTATTTTCCAGTAGTTTAAATCCTCGAGGGGTACAGCATCTGCGGGGTAAAAAAAAACAAAAATATTAAGTGAATGGTGTATAATAAATTTACTGATGTTGCTGAGCACTCTAATACGGATAACTCTCCTTTCATCTCATTACTCATCTGGGAACGGCATCAAATAACATGTTGTAGGGCAAGAGAACCAAGTTTTTAGGATATTCAGTTTTCTAGGTGAACTTAAGAAACCACACTTCTAAACAAGCAAAGTACATTTAATTTTGTGCCTTCTAATAATTGAATTAAAAACACTCATGACAAACATCAACTCTCACAGAGTTCAATGGTCCCAAGTTATGATCTACTAGAACAGAGCCTAACTAAAAAGACAAACAGACAAACAAACAAACAAAACAGACCCTAACTAAAGAAAAAGCTGGGGGTTGGAGATTTTAGCTCAAGTATATTTGGTAGAGGGCTTGCCTAGCAAGCACAGGCCGAGTTCGATCCCCAGCACCAAAAACAAAACAAAACAAGAGTTATCTGAGGAAAATCTGAGCATTTGGGCCCCTCGAGACTTGTACCAAGGTCCTGAAATGTAGGAATGTGATCATCTGTTGTCTCTCTACAAAATTAAGCTAAAGACAGCTATCCTACCCTAACACTGACACCATGGAGATGGTAAAATATTAAGAATTATGCCAGGGTAAGGCGTGTTGAATTTGCACTTTCAAACAAGTAGTTCAGCACCCAATAAAAAACTTTTTAAAATACACCTTTTCCCCCAGACAGCTTTAGTGAAATCTGAAATTCACAATTGATTTGAATACTTTGCCTTCACCTTCCTTTACTATAAGAACCAGCTATTCCATTTTACTCATTTACATAATGCTCACCACTTTTGCAGCAGAATTTACTAGTTCCATGTTATAATCGCGGAAGTCTTTAGAGGTCATAACTCAACCCTTTAAGTTTAGTTTGACTTAGCAGAGGCTTACTGTGCTAACAAGTGTACTTACCACTCGGATTCGGTGCCCAATGGCCTTAGCAGGAAGGTTGCTTCGGAATTTGGCACGAACCATACCGCTGTTCCCATGGGCCCGAGTTACCTTTCCCCAGATCACTCTGGTTTTGTTTGGTTTGCCACCTGGAGTCACTGTGTTGCTGATTTGAAAGGTGGACAAAAGAGGAACAAACTCAGGGTACTGATACAGTTTGATACAAATTCTTCATAACCTCTAGACTAGTGGTGCAACCCTGGTTACCCAATTATAACCACCTGAGAAACTTTAAGAAATGCCTAGAAGATCATTAATTTAGATTCAGTATCTATTACTAGGGTATGACCAAGACAGACAGAGCTAACAGAGAGTGCTAAAGACCTGAGGAGGAAGTGTCCCCAAGGTGGGAACAGACCAGAACACCAAGTGCCACAGTCTAGCCAGGATCAGAGCAGTAACAAGGAGCCCTCCATGCACAGGTTCTTGGAGGATTCCTAATGGCTTTGGCTTTTACTAAACAAAGTGTAATACTGGTGTTTAAGCAAAGTACATAGGACCTCACTTATAAACTCAAAGGAACACTGTGGCTGAAGAAAGGAAGACAGGGATTAAAATATTCCCCCGGACTGGAGGTGCTGGGGATAGAACACAGGTCCTGTACACGTTAAGCCAACCAAGTATGTACCGCAGAGCTCCATCCTCAGAGACTTTAACTGGTCTTGGGCTACGAACCCAAGATCAAGAACCAATATTCTGGACTAGGGTTGCAGCTCAGTGATAGAGGCAAGCTTAGTATACACAAAGTCTTGGTTTCAAGCCTGGGTGGGCACAGATGTTAACACCTTCAAACATATATAAAAATTATTTTAAGGAAATAAAATGAATTAACATGAGCTATATTCTGTAAATCCCTGTGAACAAAAGGAATTAACTCCTTCCTTGAAAGAATTAACAGATGTAACTTTTCTAAGTACTAAAGATATCTAAATCCAACACCACCCACAAAAGTTCACAACTTTCCTTGACTTTCCATGAAGTTTCCTAAACCCAAAGTAGAAGTCACAATACCAATTACCAAAGTCTCAACAAAAAGCTGAGGCAGATACAGTAAAAATGCCAAAGTATACCAATGTGTAAACTTACTTTTTTGCTTTGTACACATAAGCACATCTTTTGCCCAAGTAGAATTCAGTTTCATCGCGAGCATAAACACCTTCAATTTTAAGAAGAGCTGTGTGTTCCCTTTGGTTCCGGAGACCCCGCTTATAGCCAGCAAAAATGGCCTTGCACCACAGCCTAAGACAAAAAATACATGGCATTAAACACAAACTGTCAGAAAGATCTCCCTTAGCTTCAACAAACCACCAATATGATTTGACTCGTAATAACTTGCTCAAAAGTTATCTATAGCAAACACCAAATATTTTCCCATCAGTATCAAGCTCACTGAGATTACAATGAATTAAAAATGCAACTATACATAAAACACTTACCTTCCAGACATATTTGCCTTTTAAAAGTCCTGTTCCCAGGAGGCCTTAAATAAAAAAGACTCAGTTTAGAACCAAGCAATTTAAATTTCTCCCCTGGTGACCTCTTGCTTTTTAAACCTGCTACGCAAATCCCTTCTTGCTGGGCGTTTGGCCTAAGACTTTCTGGAAATTTAATTACACCATCAGCGAGCTGCCGACTCAATCAAACCGCAGAGAACGCCAGACACCTAAGCAAACTCCAAAATGAGGACGGAACTAAGTGCCAAAATTACAAACTAAAGTAATTCGTATAAGGTTCAGTAGAAAACCCTGAGAAAGTTCATGCCGCTATCAGTAGTCAAAAGTAATTTTAAAATGAAGATTTATGAAGCAGAGAAGCACACAGACTTTTAATGCACTGGATGGGGAAAAGCTGGAGTTGTGGACAAGCAGAGATACCTTTACAGTGGGAGCAGATGGGGAAAATCAGTTAAAGGAGCCACGGCTCTCTGGGCGCCGCAGACAGGCGAAGCGCATCTGCTTCACTCCTCCCAGTGCAACGTCGGGAGGCTGCCTCCTGTTCCGACCACCCCGGCACCCGCTCTCCCGGCGCCAGGGCCCAGCACTATCAGCCTCCCATCTCCTCCATCCCGTCCCCCCTGCTCTCAGAAGCCACAGAAACCGCAGGCTGGCAGAGTCTCCGAGCCGTCGCAAGGCCTCCCCGCGGTATATGGATAGACCCACCCGAGTTATTTGCCCCTAAATCCAGCACCTGGCGCCCCCGCGCACCTCCGTAGGCTCCAAGATGGCGCAAAGAGAAGGCCGAGGCCCGCCGCGTGGCCTTGTGGGAAAACAGTGCCCCGGCCCGCCCCTCTTTTAGGCATCCTCCGCGAAAGCCGGAGAAATATGCTACAGAAAGCGTTTGCGGGCTGAAATAAACTACAGTCAACAGCACTCCTACAGTTCTTTCCCAAAAATCCTTGATCTGCAATATTCACCTGCACTACGTAGTATTTGGGAATTGAGAGAGGCAATACGGTAGCCAGCTAAGGTAGAAGATGAAAAGGTCCCCCTTCAAAAAAAAAAAAAAAGTTGTGCGTTGCTGTAGCAACAGCTTAGCTTGGTCGGATGTCCATTGGGGCTGTAAACCGAAAGGTACAGCTGGATAGAGAACATTCGGCCTGGGATGCTTAACGCCGATTCGCGAACACAGGGGCTATCTTTCCCTTTTCCCCACTGCAGTAGGACGAGGGGACGCTCGGATCCTGCCCTAGCCCGGACAGAGAAGTGGGAACACGAAGGCAAGAGGAGCTCTTTATCTTATTCTTATTCTTTACTCTTTCAAGAAATGATTTAAAGGCGGAGCGTGTTGGCTCACGCCTTGGTCCCAGCTTCTATTTCCGAGGTCGGGGCGGGAGAATCGCTGGAGCCCAGCAGTTCCAGACCAGCCTGGGCCACATAGTGAGTTCAAGACCAATCTGAACTACATAGCGAGACCCTGTCTCGAAGAAGGTGAAGAAGAAAAAGGGAGGGTGGGATTAAAAGCCCTATGCGGTGGCGCATAACAGTAACCGGCTACCCCGGAGGCTGAGGCAGGAGGATCAAAAATTCGCGGGTCAGCCTAAACAAGTCTGTAAAAGGGCGTGGGAAGGGGGCGCCTCTGGGATGTAACTCAGCTGTTGGGCGCCCTTGTATATGGCTCGAACCTCAGTACAGTAACAACAGCACCAAAAATGTACAATTTCTGTCTGTCCTTCACTTGGATAATTGTGCTCGCTTCGGCAGCACACTTACTTCACTAGGATAAACACTCTTCCCTCAGGAGGCGGTTTTATCTCTCTTTAGAACTCTTTTTTTACTTTAAGTCGCTTAGGAGACTGAGGATCCTGCTGGGAGACGGCAGAGGAGACCCAGTGATGAGTACAGAATTCTGAGTGTCAGGGGTTTGCTGGGTGATAGCAATGAGGGGAGTAAGGGTGACTCACAGTTTTCTGAAACAGATACACATACATCACATTTCAAACCAAATGCTCTCTTACATACATCAAGATGAAGGTATAGATCTTGTCATCTGCTATCCCATCCAATTTTCTTGTCCTAGAAATGTCCTAGAAATCTCATCATTTGAGATTCATTCCTCAAGGAATGAAATTTTTTTTCAGACGGGGTCTTGCTATGTAGCCCAGATGATCCTCCTGCCTCAGCCTCCTTCCCAAGTGCAGGGATTACAGGATGTATCATCATGTCCAGCGGAATAAGATATTTTGTAAGCACAGTGTCTAAAATTTAGAATGCAGCCGTAAGCTTTGCCGTGTCTCCTGCTCTTAGGGAATTTAGCAGTGTAGTGGGAGAAGATGACATAGACAGCACAGCTTGTAAGGTGAGAGCTGCGAGAACAGAGTGCTGTGACAGGGCTGAACAGAGGAGCCCTGCTCCAGCCCTGTGAGCGTTTAGACAAGTGTCCTTCAGGCATTTTCAGACGCAGGTAATGATCCACTTGTAGGTCATGATCCTAATATTTTTTAAAAAGAACAAAAAAATCAGAACATAATCAGTTTTGGTTTTTTGTCAGTACAGGGGATTCAAACAAGGGCCTCCCACATGCCCGGCAAGCAGTCTACTGCTGAGCTACATCCTCAGCCCTTTTTGTTTGGTTTTGTTTGTTGAAATGTTCAGACAGGGTCTCCTGAGTTCCCCAGGCTGGCCTCAAAGTCCTGCCTCAGCCTCTCAAATGGCAGGGTTTACTCATGTGACACAGTAAGATAAGTTGTTTTGTGAAACTTATTGCAACTTCAGAGTTTAATAAAGAATCTGTTTACAAAGGTGTAAGAAAATTGCAAGAGATAATGCAGTCTCCAGGCATATGGGAGGAAGTAGTTAACTGGGGGGGACGGACTGTGGAAGGGTTCTCGGGAGAGATGTGATTATATTTTCCATTTAAAAAAAAAAATCACTCTTAAACCAGGTCTGGTGGCACACACCTGTTATCCCAGGACTTGGGAGGCTGAGGCAGGAGGATTGTGGAGAGTTCGAGGGCAGCTTGGGCTATGTAGTGAGACTCTGTGTCAAAACAAACAAAAAAAGGGCTGGGGATGTGACTCAGTGTGAAGGCCCTGGGTTCAATCCTCAGTACTGAAAAATTAAAAAAGAATAACAGATGAATCTGTTATACAAAAAAAATCTGTTATACAGAGATTATCAATTAAAAATGAGAATACAATGAAACATACTAAACCCATGTTGGATATTAATTTACCCTAAGAAGAGGTATGAAGAGTGTGTTTATCTGCAGTTTTGGTAGACCAGTAATTTTTTTTTTTTTTAAACAAGGTCTCACTATGCAGTTCAGGCTGGCCTTGAATTCACTACGTAGCCCAGGCTGGCCTAGATGCATGGCTATCATCCTGCCTCAGCCTCCAGAATGCTGGGTCTATTGGGGTGTGCCTCTACGGCTGACTTAGGTACACCAATGATTAAACTGATGGTTCAGAGACCTGCATCCCTGGTCTGGTAGTTCTTCCGCCCCTGGAACTGCTCCACTAAGCAAAATGAGGGGTAACCCACAGCTCTGGAACTCTTTAATTTTCTTTTAATGAAAAGGCATCAAGCTGGATATGGTGGTGCACACCTGTAATCCCAGCACTCCAGAGGCTGAGGCAAGAGAATTGCCATAAATTCGAGGCCAGTTTGAGCTAGTGATTTCAAAAAAATAAAACCAAACAAAAAAATAAAAGGCATAGAAATAACTGAAACATCACTCAGCACCCCTGAAATCATCTCAATGTCTCCTCGTTTCAGGTGACTGCGTTTTGTGAAATTGCAAACATACCGCGGAGGCTGACTAAACCAAAGAATGGAAGAGTATGTCCCATCATATTTTGTATATAAGTCTTTGATTCTGGCGGTGTGGAATTTCTGCCTATGTATCCTCTGCTGTGTAACCAAACACACCGGCGCGGGGTAACCCCCAGAACACAGCCCGCCGTGCCGCACGTAATCCTTCAGGGTCAGAGCTCGCGGGCAGCGCGGACTGCTTCCGGTTCCGGCCGGCTTCCGGTTCCGGCCGGGAATGTCCCGGCTGCCTCTCTAAAAGGGGCGGAGCCGGCAGGAGGGGCCTGACTCGACTCTTGGCCTTTGGTTTTGGCCTTCGCGGCGTCTCTCCCGCAGTCGCCTCTTGGTTACATAGCGTAGTTCCAACATTCGTGCGAGGCAGCGAGGGTACCAGGACAGAAATCCCAGGACGTGAGGCTCGCGCGGGCTGCGTTGGAGGCCTCTGCCGCCTTCCGTTTCACTATTTTGTTATTGTTGTTGCTGGGGATTGAATTCAGAGCCTTGTGCTTGCAAGGCAAGCACTCTAACCACTGAGCTAAATCACCAGCCACCGGGGTTGGAGATTTAGCTCAAGCTGTAGAGCACTTGCCGAGCAAGTACCAGGCCTTCAGTTCGATCCTCAGCACCAAAAAAAAAAAAAAAAATCACCAGCCAGCTTCCGTTTCACTAATCAGAGACACTTTGCTTGGCATTTAAAGATGTGGCTTGGGAATAAAGGTAATTTTGGCTCAAATTCAAATTAAGCGTAGCCTAACAGCATGGGATACATTATCTTTTCCTTCTTGCCTTCCTTTCCCGGAGCTGGGGATTGAACCCAGCACCTCAGGCACGGTAGGCAAGCACTCTACCACTGAGCTATATCCCCAGCCCTTTTCTTTGGCGGGGGAAGTCTGCACTGGGGCTTGAATTCATGACCTTGCAAGCGGTCTACTGCTTGAACTAAATCCTCAACCCCAAACCCCACCTCTTTAAAATAATTTTTGTTTTATTTTTGTGACAGCATCTGGTTGAGTTGCCCAGGCTGGCCTCAAACTTGTGATCCTCCTGCCTCAGTCTCTCAAGTAGCTGGGGTTACAGGTGTGCACCACCACACCTAGCAAGAGTTATATATCTTTATGAACAATAAATTATTTAGCAGAATCCCATTCAAACTCTTACTTTCTTTTCTTTTCTTTCTTTTTTTGGTTTTTTGAGACAAGGTCATGATATGTGGTCCAGGCTACTCTTGACCTCACGGTGATCCTCCTGCCTCAGCCTCCCAAGGCATGCACCACCACGCTCGGCTTGCCTTTGTTTTTGAGTTTGACATTGAAACGTTGCTCATAAATTTGGTTTTTCCGTATTCTTTCCTTAGAGACAGCCTGGCAGACTCACCCATTCCTCTGGAAGCCGGGCCAGAAGTGAAGAAGATGCTGGTGACAGGTGAACCACCCAGCGCTGCAGAAGAAGGCCAAACAGTTGAGGAGCCAGAGGCCCAGAGCCAGCCTGTGCCGCCGGTGGCGCTGTCCCTGCTGGAGGTGCTGATGGTCTCTGTGGTGCTGGAAGACACCGCCGACCAGCTGTCCATTCTTGGCCACATCATGCCCTGGCCGCAGGACGGGAGGCAGAGCACCGCACCGGTGAGTGTGCCCTGCGGTGCGCTCTGCTGTCTCCCGGTCATCTCTCCACCCCTTACAGACTGTGCCGCTGGACTGGGAAGACTGCAGCTTTGTCTCCGATGAAGGCCGTGCTCTTAACTGATGGAGGGAAACCCCCATAGCTCAGTGTACTTTAGGAATGGGACAGCCTTGTCCAGCATAGTGGCGTTACTCAGGAAGGACCCTGGTTGAGTCCGTAGAAATACAATACAGGTGGCCCTCCACACACGGGACCCCTGCACCCTTCCGTGCAACCAACCTCAGAAATTTAGATGAAAAATACTCAGAAAAATATTGCATTTGGACAACACCTGTGATCCCAGCACTTGGCAGGCTGAGGCAGGAGGATCACCACATGCTTGAGGCCAGCCTGGAGTATATAACAAGACCCTGTTTCAAAAAACAAAATGAAAAAAGAAAGAGAAAAAATACGTTCAGATTTATTTCCTTGTCATTGTTTCCTGAACAATACAGCATAACAATCATGCTACATTTGTATTAGCAGCTGTGGGTAACCTATGGATGATCCTATGGGGCAATGTGCTCACTGACTGTAGTCCCAGCACTGGGGAGGCCGAGGCAGGGGGATCACTGCAAGTTCAAAACTAGCCTATGCTACATAGTGAGTTCAAGACCAGCCTCGATTACATTAGCAAGACTCTGTCTCAAAAAAGCACAAAAGCCAGGCATGGTGGCGCATGGCCATAATCCCTGCACTCGGGAGGCTGAGGTGGGAGGATTGCCACAGTTTGAGGCCAGCCCAGGCTACATAGTGAGTTCAAGGTCAGCCTGAATTACAGAATGAGACCCTGTCTCAGAAAAACAAAAAAGCCAAACAAAACAAAATTTTAAAAACTATAAAAAAATTTAAGTTGTGGATACAAAATGACAATTTATAAATATAGATATACACTTAATAAGTTTAGAAAAGTTATATTTCTTTTTTTTTTTTCTTCGGTGCCAGGGATTGAACTCAGGGCCTTGCACTTGCTAGGCAAGTGCTGTAACCACTGAGCTAAATCCTTGGCCTATTTCTTATATATCATATATTTTTATTTCTGATCCTAGGACAAGCATACACTGCTGTATCAACAAGAGGGTAAATTACTTTCTGTGTCTAATAGGAAAGAAGTCCATATTAAGAGATGAAGATTAGCCAGGCGTAGTGGCACATACCTGTGATCCCAGCAGTCTGGGAAGTTGAGGGAGGAGGATTGCAAGTTTGAGCCCAGTCTGGGCAACCTAGTGATTTAGTGAAACTCTGTCTCCAAATAAAAAATAAAAAAATGGGCCGGGAGTGTTGCTTAATGCAAAGGCCCTGAGTCTAGTTACCAATACTGTGCCCGCCCTGAAAAAAAGAATTTGAAATGAGCCAAGATCTGTGAGACACTTTCTCGTCCTTCCCAAATCCCGTATTTTACAATGAATTACAACCTGGTGAGCGCCCTCTGACACATATTTCACAAGGAACTTGCGCACGCGTGGGATGCTGAGGACTGAACCTGGGGTCTTGCGTGTATTAAAGACACGCTTTACCCAGGCCTGGGGGTGTGAGCCTGTAGACCCAGCAGGAGAACGTCAGTTGGAGGCTGGCCAGGGCAACTTAGCGAGTCCCTGTCTCAAAATAAAAACAGTTTTTAGAGGGTTGGGGATGTAGCTCGGGGCCAGAGTCCCAGGGTTTGATCACAAGTGCAGCAAAACTAAAAAAAAAAAAAAAAAAAGATGCATCTACACAGAGCTACACCCGCAGCCCCAAACTTGAGCTCTGGGGAAGGACAGCAGGAATGCTGCGAGGAGATATGAAACGGCGGGACACATGGCTTAGCGTGGCTAAGGAGAAGGGCACACTTTCTGGCACTATCGCGCACTAGTGGGAGAAAGCAAGGTTGAAATACGTAGGCAAGACTCTCTCTCTTGGAGTACTCCCTTCACTTTATTTATTTCTTTAGGAGACAGTGTCTCGCCATTAGTTCAGACCAGTGTTGAACTCATAATATAGCCCAGGCCAGCCTCAAACTCACAGCGATCCTCTTGCCTCAGCCTCCCGAGTGCTGGGATTACAGGCATGCACCACCACACCCGGCGCCTCTCTTCCCACTTTAAAACATCTTTCTTAATATCATTGGCTTTTAGAGAAACAATGGCCCAGACAAACTGCCGACGCTCTTGACTTCAAGGAAAATATTGACTCCGTTAGGACCCACGTTACCTGAAGTCAAACCGGGAGGCCAGCTGGCTATGGAGGTTAACGAAATGCCAGATCTTGCCATTAAAACGCCTACGGGACAGGCCATCATGACTGTGGACTCTCTGAAGAAAATTCAGAGTGATAGGTAAGGATGGAGAGCGTGTTTCAGAATGTAGAGCCAGGCATGGTGGCACAAACCTGGAATCCCAGCACTCAGGAGGCTGAGACAGGAGGATTGCTGCAAATTCAAGGCCAGCCTGGGTTACACAGTAAGAGGTATATAGCAAGACTTTGCTTCAAAAATAAGTAAATAAAAATAAAAATGAGAACAAGGCTGAGGTATTAGTCAGTCAGTGCTAGAGCTCATGCTTAGCATGCACAAAGCTCTGGGTATATATATGTTTTTGAGAAAAGGTCTCACTCAGTCATTAAGTCGCCCAGGCTAGTGGGATTGTCCTGCTTCATCCTCCTAGAACACTAGGATTACAGGTGTGCACCACCACACCTGGCTTATTCCTGAGGATTTCTTAAAGCCAGTCTCAATTTCTATTATTACTCAGGGGTTTTTTTTTGTTTTTTTTTGTTTTTTTTTTTTTTTTTCGTGCCAGGGATTGAATTTGGGGCCTTGTGCTTGCTAGGCAAGCACTCTAACCACTGAGCCAAATCCCCTTATTACTCAGTTTTTTGTTGTCGTCAAGTTGCTTGCTAACAAAGAAGCCAGTTGGATTTAAGAGGGTGTAACTTGATGACATTTTGGCAAATAAGAGTTTATTTAAATTACCTGAAAAAAAATTACCTGGGGTCACCAGCTGTGTTCAGCCAGAAGTCTTGTTTTCTGTTTGTTTGTTTTTGGGTTTTTAGTATATGTGCTGCCGAAGCGAGCACTTGTGTTTGGGTTTTTGAGCCAGGTTCTCACTATGTAGTCCAGGCTGGTCTTGAACTTGTGGTGATCCTCCTGCCTCAGTCTCCCAAGTGCTGGGATTACAAGCATGTGCCACCACGCCTGGCTTCTTGGTCTATTTTTGGTGCTAACACTGAGCTCTGTACCCCCAGCCCCTGGAAGGCTGTTCCTGAGTTTTATTGGAACACAACATTGCCTGTTTGTTCACATGCTGTCTAAACTTTTTTGGATTTTTTTTTTCATTTTTGTTATTTTTTTTTTTTTTTAAACAGTGTCTCACTATGTAGTCCCGGCTGATCTAGATCTCACAGTGATCCTTTTGCCTCAGCCTCCCCAGTAGCTGGGTTTACAGTTGAGCACCACCATGCCCAGGTTATTAGTAGATTTTCTCATGCTGAGTGATTCCTGCATTAATTCCGCCTTAGTTGAAATGCTTCTTCTGGATTTTTTTTTTTTTTTTTTTGTGGTGCCGGGGATCGAACTCAGGCCCTTGTGCTTCCAAGGCAAGCACTCTAATCACTGAGCTAAATCCCCAGCCCCTCTTCTGGATTTTAATTTGCATCTCGTCTGAGCCCTGTGAGGCTAGAGAGCCTGGTCTTACCGACCCCTCCGTTTCTCCTCACAGGCAGTTTTTCAGCGACGTCATTGTGAGCACCATGCAGGAGATGCAAGAGTCAGGAACTTTCACAAGCCTCCTGCAAACCCTGTGCAAAGAAAGGGAACACAAAATGCACTTCTATGAAGTCATTGCCAGGTCAGAGCAGTGGGATTTTGATTGCTTTGCTGTGTGTGCATGTGGGTGTGTGTCTGAAGCAGGATCTCACTATGTTGCTCAGGCTGACCTCAGGCAAACTCTTAAATTCAAGTGATCCTCCTGCCTCAACCTCCCAAGTAACTGAGACTACAGGGCTGTGCCATATACGTGTGTGTGTGTGTGTGTGTGTGTGTGTATTTTTTTTTTTTTTTCCCCTGAGACAGAATCTTGCTATATTGTTCAGGCTGGCCTTGAACTCATGCTGTAGACCAGGCTGGCCTCCCAGTTCACAGCAATTTTCCTGTATCAGCCTCCCAAGTGCTGGGATTATAGGCATGCACCACCACGCCCAGCTTTAGCTGTTTTGGTTTTTTTCCCCCTCTAGTACTGGGGACTGAATCCCCAGCCTCAATCACTTAATTATTAAAAGTCTTACACTAGGGCTGGGGATTTAGCTCAGTGATTAGAGTGCTTGCCCTGCAAGCACAAGGCCCTGAGTTCGATCCCTGGCACCAAAAAAAAAAAAAAAAAAAAAAGTCTTACACTAATGTCTTTGCTCGTTTGTTCGGTTTGGTTTGGTTTTTGAGACTCCTTTCAAATGACCCGACTGCCATGAGCTGAGCTCTCTGGAGTCTGCAGCCTGACGTGGTTTTCTTCTTGGCTTCTCATTCTGGACACATTTTGATTGTATTTTTCTTTTTTCTGCTTTATATCTTCTATTATTTTGTAGATTTTTTTTCTCTCAGCTTCATTTCTTGCCTCTTTCACCCTCTTTGTAGGTTTATACCTTTTATGATTCCTTTCTGATTATTTTGGTGTTGTTTGAAATGGAAACAGAAGTAAATGATGGGTTCAACTACTAACTGGAAAGACAAAGTGCACATAAAGTGAAAAATTAGGGTGAAAATTGTATGAAAAGGGGCTGGGTATTTAGCTCAGTGGTAGAGTGCTTGCCTAGCAAGCACAAGGCCCTGAGTTTGATCCCCAGCACCAAAAATAAATAAATAAATAAAATAAATACAACTCCAGTTCTGTAAGGGAAAAATTGTTTGTATTGACTGGAAGGAACTATAGTAAAATTTTAACCATAGTTAACTCTAGATAGTAGAACTATGGGTGATTTTTCTTTTACTTTTTTACTTTTTTACATTTTCTAAAGTGGTCATATATGTATTACTTATATAAATGACATTTATTTGTATGTAGGTATATATTTTTTGTTTGTTCTTTTTTCTTTTTTGGTGCTGGGGATCAAACTTGGGACCTTCTGCTTCTGAGGCAAGATTCTTTTCTTTTTTTTTTTTTTTGAGACAGAGTCTTGCTGTACAGCCCAGGGTGGCCTTGAACTCATGGTGACCTGCCTGCCTCAGCCTCCCAAAGTGCTGGGATTACAGG
Source organism: Hystrix cristata (assembly GCA_004026905.1). Classification (NCBI taxonomy): domain Eukaryota; kingdom Metazoa; phylum Chordata; class Mammalia; order Rodentia; family Hystricidae; genus Hystrix; species Hystrix cristata. The sequence goes on along the minus strand of PVJO010005992.1, from coordinate 59,137 downwards.
TGTGCACCATCATGCCTGGCTTGTATAATCAAATGAATCTGCACTTGGGATGCTGAATTTAATAGTTGACAGAAAGTATGTATTCTTCATCTTTCATACCCATTTCCTGTGATGAGAAATGAGAAGTCCCAAATCTGCAGTTTGTTTTGTCACTGACTATCTCTACTTAGGTCCATGTTTTCTAAAAATTCGTGCATCAGATACAGTTTTATGGTAAGTTTTTGGTTCTTTTGCTTATTCTTGTATTGTTTTAGTTTTTGTTTGTTTATTTTGTTGTTTTGAACAGAGTCTTCCTGTGCAGTTCAGGCTGGCCTTGAACTCATCATGTAGCCCAGGTAGGTCTTGAACTTGCAGCAATCCTCCTGCCTCAGCCTCCAGAGTGCCAGGATTACAGGCGTGAGCCACCATGCGCCTAGAGCAGTGATGGCGGCACATGTGCCACAGCTTCACCACCACTGGCCAAGAGGCTGGGACCTGTTCGCCATGCTCCTTGCAGCTGAATATCGCTGAGGCCCATTCTGTGTCCACCACAGCATCTGCAAGGTAAGGACAGTATCAGCTGTGTGTGGTGGTGCATGCCTGCCATCCCAGCACTGAGGAGGCTGAGGCAGGAGGATCATCCTGAATTCAAAGCCAGCCTGGGCTACATGGCAAGACCCTATCTCAAAAAACAAACAAAACAAAACAGAAGGATAATGTTGGATGACCTCCTGAGGCTGAGATGCAAATGTGTAATAGTGTTCAGAGTGGGAGGGATTCTCTTTTCCTCTTCCTGTTTTTCTCAGCAGCAGCTACTTCAGATAGGACACTGAGAAGCCAGCGAAGTCTTTCTCCAGCGAACTGACACAAACCGCAGTGTTTCAGTGGTGTTTGAGGGGTGCCTGTTACACATGTTGCCCGATGTGGCCCCCAGGCACCTTAGTCGGAGACCCAGGCCCGAGAACTGGCTCTGGAATGGTGGGGCTCCCCACGCACCCCAGATCTTTGGAACCCCGTCCCACAGACAAATTGTTCTTATTCTTCGTAGGGAGGAAAAAGGACGAAAAATGATAAAATCTCTTCAAAAACAACTGATTAATGTTAAGAAAGAACGGCAAGCTGAAGTACAGGTAAGCGTCACCTGCTGACACGGGCTAATGGGCCCCTTTCTCAGGCAGGGAAAAGCTGCGTGTGACAACCTGTGCTCCTTTTCCATTAACACTGGGAAGAGAGGAGCCAGACAGAGGTCCCTGGAACTCTCAGGCCACAGTCACCCTTGCGTCTCACCCCGGCCACACCACCACTGTGTAGTTCTGGCTGGCCTTGAAACTCACTGTGTAGCCCAGGCTGGCCTCAAACTCATGAAGATCCTCCTGCCTCAGCCTCCTGAGTGCTGGGACCACAGGTGTGCATGCGCCACCATACCTGGCTCACCTGCTTTTAATGGCTTGTCATCAGTCTCAACGATGATGGCATGTTCCCATAAAACATTGGAAAACAGCTGGAGTGCCTTTGATGACCGCGGGCAGTGATACTGAATGGCGTTCATGCAGCGGGGGACACCCCCACCCTGCCGTGGCTGGACGCGTGTGACGCCATGTGCAGTTCTGGTGGCGCACATGAGGAGCCATTCACTCCAAGGCAGCAAGGGGCACGGCCTTTATTATGAGCGGAAGAGAAGAGAACTGGCGTTGTGCTCCCTGGGAGGCGAACAGTTTGTAGGGAGATGAAAGCAGGTGGGACTGGGCTGGAGACCTGGACTGGGAGGTCAGGGGAGCACAGAGTTTATTTAGGACCCTTATGGACCCAGCCGGTATCCTAGTCATTGGCAGACAGATAGAAACTATAATTTCGTAGACAACTGTGCCTTTGTGCGTGGCCTTTATCACTTCAATAGATTACTACCCATTTTCCTTTTGCCATCTGACCAAAGCGGCAAGTGGAGGTACAAGAGCAAGTCCAGCTCCTCCAGCTAGCAGCCCAGAGCTCTGGAGGCAGCCTCCTCTTTACTCTGTATTCACACATGGAGGCCAAACCACCACGAAGACTGTGGCTCACACCACCATGGAGCTCTCAGACCCTTGTGAGCTGCAGCTGTTTCTTTCTGCTACTAAATCATGCTGCTCTGAATTCAGGTAGCAGGTCCAGGAGACAGGGTCTGAAGCAGTTTTGGAACTTGGGAGTAAAGTCGGGTCTGCCATGAAAACCCACAAATATGTCGCATCCACCCTCACACCCTGATCATGGAGAAAGCTGCGGGCTCCGAGGACCATCCAGGTTAGAGGCTGTGGCCAAGGCAGAGCTTTCCTTGGTGGAAGTCTTTTTTTGTTGGTTTTTGTTTTTTGAGAAAAGGTCTCAACTATGTAGCCCAAGCTGGCCTCATACTCATGGCAGTCTTCCTGCCTCAGCCTCCCAAGGGCTGGGATTACAGGCATGTGCCACCACACCCAGCATCTGAAACTCTTAAAAGAAATCCATGCCAAAAAAAAAAAAAAAATGAAATCTGTGCGATTGGGGCTGGGGATTTCGCACCGTGGTTAGAGTGTTTGCCTTGCAAGCACAAAGCCCTGAGTTCGATCCCCAGCACCAGGAAAAAAAAAAAAAGAAATCCATGCAACTCAACATCTCACCCCAGACCCACTGCTTCTAGATGGGCTCTTGCTGTGCAGGGAGAGGAGGGAATGACCGGCAGTTGAGTTTGCTTGACCTTGATGCCTGTCATTGATACAAGGGAAAAAATATAACTCTCAACTTGCTAGATACACTGAGTTCATGTTCCCCAAAATCAAAGAATGAATTATCAGGAACAAAGGAGGTTAAGAGCAGAAACATTCTATTGAGAGAGAGAGAGAGCTCCTGAGAGACAGGTGGGGACCCGAGTGGGTTACCGACGAGCCCCCTTTTTAGAGGAAGTTTTATAGAGAAAAATCATGAGGCAGGTACAACATAGATCAAAATGATGACCAGCCAATAATATTACAAGTGTAGCTGTCCAGCTAATACTGATCTGGCAGGGAAGCAGGTCACATAGCAGATGGACATGCAAAGAAGACATTCCAGGCCGGGGTGGATCTGGAGGTCCTGGCTGCCCACCTGGGTGTCTGTCTAGGCCGTATGAGATCGGATGAGTATGATCTTCAGTTCATTGTTTATCCCCCAGGCAGGTGTGTAGCTTGGTCATTCCATCCTGAGTTTGAGGCCTGGCCTTCAATGGATGTGCCTCTAGCCACAGTTATAGCGTATTCTCCTCTTGCGTATTGACTTCGTCGAGGGCCCAGCCCTGTCTGACCGCCTATAATATTTCTACATAACTTATCTGTCTGTAATACCAGGCACTGAACAACTCTTTTTCTATACAAATCCTGAGGTCTAAAACTGCCAAGCCTGGGCATGGTGGTGTGCGCCTATAATCTCAGCACTTGGGAGGCCAAGGCAGGAGAATCGCCTTGAGTTCGAGGCCAGCCTGGGCTACATAGTGAGTTCAAGGCCAGCATGAACTACATAGCAAGACCCTGCCTCAAAAAAAAAAAAAAAGAAAAGAAAACAAAACAAAACAAAAACAAAAAAACTGCCAAGCCCTTAATGCCCTGCAGTTTCATACCGCCTGCCCAGCAACTCCATCACAGCCTCCTTACCTGCAGGGCCTGGGGCCAGAAACAATCTGAAAAATGACCGTATCTGTGCTGTGCATGTGTTGTATACAAAGGAGCTGCACAGCCACAGCGCCTAGTGCCCTGGCCACTGGGCCCGAGTCAGCCCAGGGAGCCAGAGAGCAGCGGGGTTGCTCTCCTCTCTGGGATGCGCAGGCAGGGAGGACGCTGAGGGCTCTGTTCTACAGGAGCTGAAACCTAGAGAGCTGAACCAAGTCGGCCACGGCCACACAGGCGGCGCTGAGATGGGAGGTCAGGACTTTAGTCATTTTGAGCTCTGCTACTCCTACCAAAATGAGATGGTAATGGGACAGCTGTGTGCGACAGACAATCCCCGAACACTGTGCCTATGAAAGAATCTCAGTCTTGACCCATTTTGTTTTTTCATCTTTTATTCTTTGAGATAGGGTCATGTTATGTAGCCTGTGCTGGCCTTGAATTCACTATGTGGCCCAGGCTGGCCTCCAACTCACAGCCATCTTCCTGCCTCAGCCTTCTGACTGCTGGAATTACAGGTGTGCATCACCACGTCCGGCTCCTCTTAGAACTACTCTGTTGTCTTTCACTTTCATTTATACTTTATTATTGGCTAAGCTTCCCTTAGTGTGACAGCAGAAAAATAGCTGCAGTTCCTTTTTATTGGTACATAAGGAAGGTAAACTGAAGCCACTGACCAGACTCCACAGAGGTAGAAGGTACTCTGCATTTAGGAACAGTCTTTCTTCTGCAGAACCGAAATGAATACATTGCCCACCTTAAGGACCAGCTGCAAGAGATGAAGGCAAAAACCAGCCTGGAGAATTACTACATGAAAAGGAACACTGAGCTGCAGATTGCCCAGACCCAGAAAAAGTGCAGCCGGACGGAGGAGGTCTTGCTGGAGGAGATCGAGGTGACCGCTGCTTGGGCGGCAGACCCGGCAGGTGGGGCGGGGTGTGGCTCCAGGTGCACCCGGGTCTCACATGTCGCAGGCCCTGGGCTCAGTCCCCAGCACCAGAGGGGAAAAAAGAAAGACCTGGGCAATGCCAGTCCCGATACCATCTCAACCAGAAGAGATTGGGGGATGCCTTCTACCTATGAGCCCCAACGCTTCAGGCTGAAAACGAAAGATGAAATGACACTTAAGTATGTACAGGCAGAGATTCTGATGAGCCAAAGCTTTTATCCCCTGCTTGTCCGTACTGGTCACTTAATTTTGGGGTTTGGAGGGGGAGGGGTGACACGGGGTCACACTATGTTGGCCAGGCTGGCCTCAAACTCACTCCATAGCCCAGGCTAGGCTAGAATCCCCAGCGATCCCCCTGTCTCAGCCCTCCTGAGTGCTGGGATACAGGTGTGCACCATTGTGCCCAGCACTTCCTCCTTGTTCCAGGGCATAGGGTGGCCACAGGGAGAGGCCCAGACACGTGTTTCTCAGTGCCTGCAGGTATCTGCCGCTGCTCACTCTACTCCGTGACACCTTGCAAGAAATAGATTTGAAGCACTGCGCTCCACTCCACCCTACGCTTAGGGAGATGAGAAGTCACGGGACACTCTGGGGAAAGGGAGAAGGGTGGCCTTTCATGAGAGGCCGCAAAGCGATGAGGGGGACAGCCGCCTGACCAGGGCGGGTAGCCATTGGCAGAGGTCTCCTTCCCGGGTGGTGCCCTCCACTCTGACGACATGTCTCTACCCTAGAATTTCCTGCTCCAAACCTCAGGACCTCAAGCCCACAGGCCTCGAAGCACTGTTTTTCTCCTTCCATCATGGACGTCCCCTTCCAGGTGGCTGGATGCTGGGCTTTGTCCCCTGTGTCGCCCCCCGCAGGGTGCCACCCCCCGGCTCCGCAGCACCAGGGACTGGGGTGGTGCTGAGTGGGACCGACTTGCTGTCCCGAGGTGACCTCCTTCCTGGCCCTGCTGGCTGGCTTTGGGTCCCAGCTTTGACTGACACAGACCCTGACACTGATTCTTTTTTTTTTTTTTTTTTTGGTGCTGGGGATCGAACTCAGGGCCTTGCGCTTGCTAGGCAAGCGCTCTAACCACTAAGCTAACTCCCCAGCCCCAGCACTAGTTCTTGGTCTCACAGAAACTACGGATGAAGACCGAAGAAGAGAACCGGATCCACATGGAGATCGAGATGTTCCTTCGGAAAGAGCAGCAGGTAAGTCACCAAAACTTTTAAAAATCCCACTTATAAAATGCTGAGGGGAGCAAAGACTTTTTTTTTTAAGGAAATAAAAGTCAACCATAATTCTAGCAGCCTAATGAATGAACTGTAGCCCATGGGTTCTTTCAGTTACTCATCTGAGTAATTTCTTGGTGGGAAGGTGTTTGACAAAGGGTCTCACTAGGTAGCCCAGGCTGGCCTTGAACTCATTATGTAGTCCAGGGCAGCCTCGAACTTGCAGCAATCCTCCTGCCTCAGCTTCCTGAGTGCTAGAATTATAGGTGTGTGCCACTATCCTTGGCTTGAATAGGTATTTTAGACAGCTCTAATTTGAGAACAGGTCAAACTGTCTTTTGTCTTTATCGTTTAGCTTGCCTAAGAAATTTTTTTTGCATGGACCACCATGCCTGGTTTAGAAACTTCCTTTCCGGTGCTGAGATTGAACCTAGGGCCCCATATATGCTAGGCAAGTGAAGCGACTTGTTTACTACAGCATAACCATTCAATGGTTCATTCCCCAGTCCTTTTGAGTTACTAGACATTAGCTCTGAATTGATGTGAATTCATGGGGACCCACAACAAAACTGTGGCCCCTGGTCAAAAGGGGACTGTGGTGGTCAGATGACAGAATCTGTCTCACTCACTGCGGGCCCACTGGTTCTGTGGTCCTCCGTGTGGTTATGTCCCGTTACTGACCGAGCAATTGGAATAGACATGCCTGGGCCATTACAGTGTAAGGGTCTTGGAGGGCTTCTGGACCTTCCCTTCCTACCAAAATGCTAAACCAGAGGCCTTGCTGCAGCCCTGGTACTGCAGAGGTGAGTGCCATAGTCACGGACTTGCAAGAAGCAGGGGTGGGGACGTCAGCCACATCCTCACTTAGCTGTGTGGCTTGTGCAGAAGTTGAGTAGATCTTGGAAAAAGTACCTGTGGATGATTGTAATCAAGTAGTGCCTCTAACTGGCCTCAGTTGTTAGCCTGGTCACAGTCCCCATCTTCAAATCAGTTTGAAAAAACCCACCAGCAGTGGCTTGTTTTCACTAGCGCGCCTGTGTGGTCTTGTGTCAGCGCCCTGTTGCTTCTCCTCTTCTGTCCCATGATGTGCCCTGCAGATACTGCTTGTTTTGACTTTCCACAAAACATCTTCCTCTTTTTTTTTTTTTTTCATGCTGGGGATTGAACACAGATCCTTGTGTTTCGAAGGCAAGCACTCTAATCATTGAGCTAAATTCCCAGCCCCAAAGCATCTTCCTCTTGTGTGAATGGCATTATACTGACTGTATCCAACAAACAGGAAGCAGCAGGGATAACTTTTAGTAGGACATTATGTGACTAGAAGGTGGGGGACAAACCCCATTTCTGGTGTCACTAATGATCCATTTAAGTGACAAGAACCATATCAATAATTTGAAGAGAGGAAATTCAGCAAAAGAATCATGAGCTATTAAAGGATTGGCCACTAAGAAGGAATAAAAGAGCTGAGCATTGTGGTGCATGGCTGTAGTTCCAGAATTTGGGAGGGTGAGACAGGAAGACTGCTAAGAGTTCAACACCATCCTGGTATACATAGTGAGACTTGTCTTTAAAAAAAAAAAAAAAAAGGAATAAAAGAGAATTCTAAAGAACACTCTAGGGTGGGTGGGCAGTATCCAAGGGAAAAAAATCAACTTCGAAAGGTGGGGGACAGGAGGTCCTTCCAAGGGGGCTGAGACTCAGACCTCATTGGACAGGGTGTGGCTGGGCTCTTGCTTGACAGAGCTGTTTCACAAGTGGCAGGATAAGGCTAGCAAGCAGCAAACTGCAGACTTTCTTGCTAAAAGTTCTTTTTTTGTTTGTTTGGTGCCAGGGATCGAACTCAGGGCCTTGTGCTTGTGAGACAAGCATTCTAACCACTGAGCTAAATCCCCAACCCCTAAAAGTTCTTTTTAATCAGATGACTACTTGATTTTCTATGGTGGATTTTTTTGTCCGTTGAGATTATATACTTTCCTTAATATAGTCATAAATTAAAATACATTACTGGATTTGTTGATGTTGAATCATCTTAAATTCTTGGGAGCAACTTTACTTGGTCCTAATGTGTTGGGCAAACAAAACTGTGCAGTGTCAGTAAAACTGGGGGTGAATAAATGCCATTATGTGCCCCCACCCACACATCTAGCAGTGTACCTAGAACTGGAAGAGAAGCAGCACCCCGGGTCCAGGAGAGCAGCCTTCTTGCCGTGTCCTCGAGCGCCCCCTCTTGACAAAGCGTAGAGTTTTGCTAGGTGGTCAGACAGTTTCCGCAAACATCCAGTTTGACAAAGCAAGGCAGTGAAGGATGAATTTGGAGCTGATATGCAATAAGTTGTTGTCGGTGGGGTTGGAGATTTAGCTCAAGTGGTAGAGCGCTTGCCTAGCACGTACAACGCCTTTAGTTCGATTCCCAGCACCAAAAAAAAAAAAATTGATATTGACACAAATGGGGGAATTTTTTCTGGTTTTCTTCAAGTAGAAGGTTTACCTTGTAGGCTTAAAAGTTTTTGTGCTTTTGCATTGTTTTTGGTTTTTTTGGGGGGCGCTGGAGATTGAACTCAGGGCCTTGCACTTGCTAGGCAAGCGCTCTACCACTTGAGCTAAATCCTCAACCCCTATGCTTTTGGTTTTTTGAGACGGGGTCTCACTATGTAGTTTAGGCTGGTCTTGAACTCACTACAGGCCTTCTAACTCATGGTGATCCTCCTGCCTCAGCCTCCTGAGTGCTGAGATTACAGGTGCGCACCAACACTCCTAACTAGGTTTTTTCTTTTTCTTTTTCTGGGGGTTACTGGGGATGAACTTAGGGCCTTGTGCTTGCTAGGCAAGGTTTTCTTTTTAAAAATCAATGAATAGTCAATTTTATGAGATGGATTTTTTTTCATCCATTGAGTTTTTTTTCTCCTTTGATATGCTAATAAAGTAAAATTCATTAATATATTTGCTGATGTTGAGTCATCTTTAAATTATTGGGATAGGGGCTGGGGATTTAGCTCAGTGGTTAAAGCACTTGCCTTGCAAGCACAAGGACCCGAGTTCAATCCCCAGCACCAAAAAAAAAAAAAAAAAATTATTGGGATAAAATTGCCTGATCATACTGTATTTTTTGAGACAGCTATGCAGTTCAAGCTGGCCTTCAACTCATTACGTAGTGCAGGCTGACCTCCAACTCCAACAGTTCTCCCACCTCAACCTCCTAAGTGCTGGGATCACAGGTCTGTGCTACCACACCCAGCTGTATTATTCTTTTAATAGGCTGCTAAAATTGACTTATACTTTTTAACTTATTCTGTGAGATATAACCTATAGATTTTTCTCAACACTGATTTCAAATTTGTTAGTAAAAAGCTATGCTCTCTAGTCTTACAATTTTTAAATTTCCTGTCTGTAGTTGTCTTTTTTCATTCATTCATTCTTTCTTTCTTTCTTTGGTGCTGGGGATCGAACTCCGGGCCCAAGCACTCTAACCACTGAGCTAAATCCACAGCCCTCATTCTTTGTTTAAAAAATTGTTTCTTGTTGAAACTGGTCAAAGGTTTGATCATTTTATTGGCCTTTAGAAAAAGACATTTTCCTTATATTGTGTAAACCTTTTTCCTTTCCCAGTGATGGTTTTTGCTTTTTCTTGTGCTTTGAGTTCATATTGCTAATTTTTGTTGTTTCCTAAATATTCATTCATTCATTCATTTTTGTTTGAGACATGGTCTTGCTATGTAGCCCAGGCTGGCTTTGAACTCATGGCAATCCTCCTGCATCAGCCTCCTGAGTGCTAGGATGACAGGGGTGCGCCATTGTGCCAGACAATGACAGCTTGAGTGTGTAGTCTGAGGAACATTTCCATATCCACACCCATGAAGCCACCACCCACAAAGTACCAAGAGCATCCAGAGGTCCCACCCACTCCTAATCTGTGACCTTTACCCCAGACAGGATCACTGTTCTGACTTGTGTCACTGCAGGAAAGTCTTGCTTGTTCTTGAGCCTGATATAAATGGTACCAGAGTGGAAACACTGTTCATGTCTGGCAGAAGCCATGCTTTCATGTTCCTTCTAAACAGAGACTTGAGGAGAAGCTGGAGTTCTGGATGGAGAAATTCGATAAGGACACAGAAATGAAGCAGAATGAGCTGAATGCTCTCAAGTCTGCAAAGGCCAGTGACTTAGCTCACCTTCAGGACCTGGCGAAAACGGTGAGGAGGTGGAGGCGCTCCTGAGCAGGAGGGGAGCGAGCTGCAGGCGGTCGAGGCTGTCCATGCTCAGAGGCGATGGTGAGGAGCATGGGACAGGAGCAGCAGCTTGCATTCACAGGATGTTACTCTATCCCAAGATTTCTAGGGTTTGAAATATAACTTTAAAACCTTGCAACTCCTTTAGATACTTTACTATCACTTCCATTTTCTGGTCTATGAAGAAAATTTGTTAAGAAAAAAATTTTTTTTTTTTTTGAGACAGGGTCTCCCTATAGTTCAGGCTGGCCCCTTACTTGTGGCAATCCTCCGGCCTCAGCCTCCTGAATGCTGTGATTACAGGTGTGTGTCACCTTGCCCAGCTTATAAACGATTGCTAAAGAGCCTCTTCTTTTTTTTTTTTTTTTTTTTTTGTGCTGGGGATTGAACTCGGGGCCTTGTGCCAAACACCCCCGCCCACTAAAGAGCTTCTGATTATGGCTTCATCACTGAATCAGTGTAGAACTGCCTACATTTCTCTTTTAAAAGACAGTTATTTGCATGGGTACATTCTACCAAAGTTTAAAAAAGTCATACTACGTTGAGGTAAATGATCACATAGTATTTCATTTGTATGAAAGATTTAAACCTTAAATTTGTGGGTTCTTTTTCTTTTTTTGGTGCCAGGGATTGAACTCAGAGCCTTGTCCTTGCTGGGTAAGCGCTCTAACCACTGAGCTAAATCCCTGCTCCTAAACCTTAAATTTGAGTTACACTGAACAAAACTGGCAACATTATATAAAGTTAGTATGTGAGTATCTATAATCCACTAATATTTTTCTTTAGTTTGTGTTTCGATTTAGTACATTTTACTTTAAAATTTTGTATTAAAAGTGCAGGGCTGGTCGGGCCATAGTTTAGCCAAGAGTTTGGTGACAGGATGGATGTCTTCTTTTGCAGATAAGGGAGTATGAGCAGGTCATCACTGAAGATCGGATAGAAAAGGAGAAGACCAGGAAGAAGATGCAACAGGATATGTTGGAACTAAAGAGCGCCATAAAGGTAGAGAACTGTACCTGCCATCTTGGAGTCCCCAGTGTCATAGCTGGTCATGGCCATGGGACATAGCTTTCTCATCCATTATCAAATACAGTGGCCATTTGGCGCTGGGCATGGTGGCATCCATATGTAATCCCAGCACTTGGGAAGTTGAGGCAGGAGGATCACTGCAAGTTCGAGGCCAACTCGAACTATATAGTGAGACCTTGTCTCAAAAAAACAAAAACACCAAAACACCACCAAAACACCCAAAAAAACACATGGTCATTTACCATAGGGGAGCAAACCACTGAGCACATGTGGCCTTCTGTTCTGCTGGTGTTTCCCATGAGTCCACAGTGCAGTAGTGACAGTGGACATGGAAGGGGAAACAGAGATGGTCAGTAATGGAAACAAAACCAAAATCAGAAGTCAAATTTGAGAGGACCATTTCTAACCCAAACCAGTTCTCAGCAGAATGATTCTTGTAAGTATCCTGCTGCTTCTTGAAATCCTGTGTGTAAGCCTGATATGAGCTGCTTTCCAAAGAGGTGAGCGACCAAGCAGCTGGTTAGAAAGAGATGATTTAGTTTTCTGCGAACTCATCTATTGGCAATGACAAAACTAGCAAGTCATACATTTTGGGGAAAAAAAAAATTTAAGGCAGAGTCTCACTAATGTAGTTCAGACTGGCCTTGAACTCACTGTGTAGCCCAGGTGACCCCAAACTCATGGTGATCCTCCTACTTCAGCCTCCTGAGTGCTGAGATTACAGGTGTGTGCCACCACAACTAGCACTTGGGAAATATTTTGAAGTGAAAAGTGTAATGCGAAAATACAATCAGTGGGATTGAAGCTGTTGTCTGGAGCCCCTCCACCCCGCAAGAGGGGCATCTGCTAAGACCTCAGGGGGCAAACTATAGTTTGGGTTGTAGAAGAGGGGGTGGACTAAAAAAGGAAGCCTTTTTCCCCTAGCATTTTCTTTTTCTTTTTTTTTTTTTTGGTGCTGGGGATCGAACTTGGGTCCTTGTGGTTGCAAGGCAAGCACTTACCCCTGGCTTTTTATATAGTATATATTTTGTTATTTTGTTGTTGTTGTTGTTTTTGGTGCTGGGGATCAAACTCAGGGCCTTGGCTGGGGATTTAGCCCAATGGTTAAAGTGCTTGCCTCGTAAGCACAAGGCCCTGAGTTGATTCCAAGCACCAAAAAACCCCCAAAAAACAAAACTCAGGGCCTTGCACTTGCCAGGCAAGCACTGTAACCACTGAGCTAAATCCCCAGCCCTATTTTGTTATTTTATACTACTATAGTCTCATATTACAAAGGCAATTTAATGGAAGAATCTTCCAAAAAAGGAAGTTTTGATGTTCACTGAGGACCAGGTACCTGAACCAACTTTGAGCTTTTAACAGAGTCCGATGTATAATTACCAAGTGTTTATCAAGCTTTTATATTTTCCATTTGTCAAAATTTTTATTTAGGGCCAAAACATAAGAACTGGCTACTTATGTTTTCATTGGCTGAGTTGCTCCCAGTCTTTAGGGCTTAGGGTGACTTTCAAGTAACCTCAACAGTATTCGCAACAATTGCACTAATGAAGAAGATAGTTAAGGCACTAAATCCATCTTGAAAGTAAGATTTAGTCAATTCCTAAAGAAAAGAAACACACCAGGAAGCCCGTGAAGCCATTTAACTGATTTCCTGTGTTCCTTTCCAAGTTCAGGTAACTGAGATTCTCCCAGACGTTCCTAAAGGGAAGCAGTTCAAAGAAGTTGGGTTTCTAAGCATGAAGGAAAAACCAGTCTCCTCAGATTCTTTGTACTCCCTGGAACTAAACCCACCCGGAGTCCCTGGCTCCGGGTTGTGCACATGGGAGTGTCAGTGTAGTGGCAGTGGCCTGGCCACTTCAATGTCTCAGAGGCCTCTGTGGGAAGGAAGCAGCATGGCAGGCACACTCTAAGTGGTACTCACTCCCTCTTTCTCTTCCAGATCCAGGCCTGGTGGCGGGGCACCGTGATACGGAAGGAAATCGGAGGCTTCAAAATGCCTAAGAAGGAGAAAGAGGACAGTAAGGATTCGAAAGGGAAAGACAAGGACAAACGCAGAGGCAAGAAGTGACCAAGTTACCTCCTGTCCTTGCCTCTGGAATCCTGGAGCCTGGAAGCATCGCAGAGGTTATCTGTGGATTACTTGGATATTACCAGGTGGAGCCTGGTGATTTCACCTGAATTAGGATTATACCATCTATTCAGGGTTTCTTCATACATTGAATTTTGCTTGGAAGAAGTATTTTTAGCAGCCTATTCCTCTTGCTCTTTACCAGGAAAAAAACAAGTTTCTGGGCTTAAGTATAACGATACATTAAAACTTCAGTAACTTCTATAATGTGTCCGATTCTAATTTGTCCGAAGAGAGAATCTTAAGTGCAAAAGTGAACTTATTCTGTAGGAATTAAAAGGTACAGTATTATACACAATAAATTTTAATAAATGCTGGTTCCTGCCTTTTAGTGTTTTTATTGGGGGAGGGTAACAGAATATTGATAAATATTCTCCAGTAACATTCTGGGGATATGTAGGGATATGAACTATAGACAAGCTAGAGATGGGATGTTAGGGTACACAACCCACACATGGTAAAGCTGAAGATACATAGGTTCTGTCAAAGGCTGGGTTGGAGATTTTTTTTTTTGAGATGTGGTCTTGCAATGTAGTTCAGGCTGGCCTTGAACTCACTGTGTATCCCAGGCTGGTCTCGAATTTGTGATGATCCTTCTGCTTTAGCCTCCCCACTGCTGGGATTACAGGTATGTGCCACCATGATGGCTCAAATTTGAAGATATTTTTGAGAAGACACAACTGTTCCCATTTTGTGGGGGTATTAAGACTGGAAGAGGGAAGTCGTGAAAATACCTAACCTGTCCCAAGCACATAGTACAGCCATTTGTCAGTCTCCCTTTTCCCTTACAGAACAATGAGCCCACTAGGTCATGTTGCCCCGATGAACCAAAACAATGTCTCGGGATGCTACCGCTTTCTCTACAGCACAGCTGGAAACTTCCGAGAGAAACCCTGTCCTCAAGTGTCACGTGTATTTCATGAATTAAGCTCTCCACACAACTCCAATTATAGGACAATCTTGGTATCTGTACTTCCTTAAACTTGAACCTCAAAGGACTGTTTTAGTAAAATTAGTATCTCCTAGTGTTCCTTCAGGGAATCAGATACCCTTTCCTTGGTTGATCTTTGCCAAGAAAACCATACTTTCAGTATGAACATTTTCAAACGTTTAGTACATGCTACTTAAGTGTTGGCTTTTATTTTAATGTCAGTGTGTAAGGTGGCATACAGGCAATTTAAAATAACATACATAATATTGACATATTTATACTTAATATATTTACAGACATACAAATATAGGACAATGTTTTACAAAATCTTTTACTAATTACATTATAACATTTTCAGAATAAAATGAAATCTGCTGTAAACCATCTCACTGCAATGTGTAAATACAAAGGGCTCCTACTATCCATGTTTTCCTTCATTTCTAGAACCACTTAAGCACTTAGTTTTTAAAATTCATCAGATTTGTTAGCACAGTCCCACATCATTAGTCGCTGCTGACTGTAGGAAGCCAGATAAATTACAGACTCCATGATTAGCCGTGAGGTGCATTTTAAGAAGCTGTTAAGGAAAGTGACCTCCTGCTTAGCCTTCTCCTCTGTGCTAGCCGGATACCAGGCCTCCTACGAGCAGTTTCCAGACCTGGTTATTAAGGAGAATGCTGGTGTGAAGCAGACGTATTGGAGGACTGAAGGTGCTGACAGGAGATCTCTGTAGGCGGCAGGGGCGCCAGGGGTAGAGTCTGTTGGTACCGGCGTTCTCAGTGCCCCAAGGTACTACTCCGGGCCAGGGGAGTATGACAAGGCCGCCTTCACTTACATGAGTCTAGCAAGCCTAAATGTTAAACGGAATTGTTCCAGTTAAAAAGAAAAGGACAAAGGTACATACCAAAACACTGAACACCAAAATTCTCCAACAAAAGCACTGTGATTTGTTTTTGCATACTGACAGAAAAATTCAACATATATTTTTCCTTCACTATCAGCCAAAATTGGATAAAATTTTTTCTAACAATTCAAATATAAATTTCAATTAGTTTGATGAAAATACATTAAGGTTTCATATTAAGTGTAAAATTTAAAGTAAGTTGAAATTCCCACTTATTCTTACATAAAAATGAGATACAGCCAGTGTTGCATTATGTAATGCATTCTGGACCTGTTCCCCACATGACACATTACATTTCATAAGCTGGAAATTTTACTAAGGTTTAATGTTGACTAGAAGGAAAAATACCTAGTTAAAAAATATACTGCTAAATTCTGACCAAGTTATATGGTTGGTAGGTGTGCCTGGAACTGTAAATGCAGTGGGTCTGGCTCTAAGCATTTATAAAATACTTCACTTTCATTCTGTAAGGACCTTGAAGGATGGGGCTTTCAGCTCATATGTTATGTTATATAATGTCAAACTTGGACAAAGTGGTAAAGTTCTAATGAACAGTTTACTCTGCAAGAATACAGAGAAAACATTATTTGACCAGATAATCAGAATGACTTTGTCCAAAGCTACTTTGAGACGCAGCATTTACATGATAAAGAGGGCTACTGATATGCTCAGAAATACAGAACACAGGGAAACCCCTCTATAACTAGTATCAACGCTTACTCTGTTTGGGTTACAAAGGCAGAGAAGACCAAAGCTGTCACTGACAACTAGGAAGGGTTCACAATCGGGGGAAGAAGACCAGGTGTCAGCTCTGCCTTTGCAGGTGGGTGAGCCCTGGCCCTCTTCCCACAGTGGGCCCTGGGGTGGGGCGCATGAGGGGAGACAGAATGGAGTGTTACTAAGAAGCCCTAAGTGCTTCCACCCCACCACTTCCTGGCCATTACCCAACAGGTCTGCCGGGGCTGGAATGTGCCTGCTAGTCCAGGGACCACAGGGGCAGCTTGGGGCGAGGAGGCTCCCTGAAGCCTGTACGAATGGTGGAATGGTGCGGAGGAGCATCGGTCACCAGCACAGGGGTCTGGGACTGTACATAGAGTGCTTGCTGATGTCAGAACACAGCGGGCTGCTCCAGGGACATCCTCTACAGCAGGAAGATGACATGGCAGTGACAGGAATCACAGGTCTCCCAAAACACTGCTTCAGACACAACTCATCTGCCTGTCTGCTTCACTGTGGAATCTAGGCTTTCTGTGTTGTCTTACCTTTAACAGAATGGTCCAAGTCATCCTAACATAGCTTTGGATTTAAAAAGCGGCCGAAATACAGTGGAGGTGCTATCTCCTGTGACATCACACAGATGCCTGGCTTGCAGCAGTGGTCTCCCCACATGAAGACCACTGTAAAGGATGGAGACAAAGGATGCCTAGGTCTCAGCCCAGACCCACTGCGTGCAGACCTGCAGGCGCTTGGGAGAGTCCCACGCACAACTGGTTAGAAACCAGTGGCTCCTGGCTGGCTCAGGAGCTAGGCAAGGTAACAGCACATCTGCACCTCCCATGCTCTGCTACCTGAAAGCACAGCCAGTGGGCTTCCGTGCTGGAGGGTCTCAGTAATGAGATGTTGCATTTGAGAAAACCAACCGTGTCTTCATTAAAAAAACAAAAAACCCACAATGGAAATGGATATAACCTCCCTTAAAATGGAGAAATTAAGCCAAACTTCCTGCTAGAAACCATGGAAACGTCCCTTCTAGAGCGCAGAAGAGCTCTCTGGTTAAGCAGATGGCCGTCAGCAGCAATCATGGTGTCCTGCTTGTGTGGTGGCCAGGCCAATGCCTGCGGTCCCGCGGTCCTTACACGGCAGACAGCTGCTGCTGCTGCTTGGGTGGGGCAAGTGCCAGGAGGGCCTGCACGGTCACTGCAACCTGGCCCAAACCTTTCTCTTCTAAAATGTGGAGAGGCAAGCACAAGTGCTCCTGAAATGGGACAACGTGACATAAAAACAAACAAAAGAGAATATAAGATAAACATCACAGGACTGAAGGAAAAATAAGAACTTCTCCCTCACAATCACTAAATGAGATATGAAAAGTCAGTACTTAGGGAAGCTGACCTGTTAGTCTGAGTTAGACGGAGTCACATCTGACACTCACTGTCACTTTATTAACACAATGAAAAGTACATACAGATCATTTTGAAAATTCAAAAACTGACAAGTAGCATACACTTACACATTCAACACAGGAAGGACAGACTACTGTGGGGTGAAAGCAGAAACATCCTTAACTTTTTTTTTTTTTTTTTGGCGACAGGGTCTCACTATGTAATTCAGGCTGGCCTTGAACTAACTATGTAGGCCAAAATGACCTCGCCTCTCCACAATCCTCCTGCCTCAGCTTCCCAAGTGCTGGGATTATAGGTGTGCACTACCACACCTGGCTAATGTCCTTTATTTTTGAAAAATAAAAGACCAATGCACATCTATAAAACAGGCAGGGGAAATACACTCTCCCAAGTTACTATGATGGTTCCAGTCTGCAAGATATAACTAACATTTGAGTGGAAAGAGCTTTAGAAGGCACATACCACAGGAATACAGTATGGGTCCATGATGTCACTGGGGTCTCATGAAAGGGGGAAGCCCCACCTGCCTTATCACCCTGTTCTGAAAACCAGGTTCTCAGACCAAGCCGGGTAACAGGAAGAACCTAGATGTGTCCTGAGCTTCTGGGATCTAGATGTAGTTCAGAAACTTTCTCTGAATTTGGGTAATTCATGGAAGGCCCAGCATTAATTAGTTAAAAATATGAATTACAAAATTTAAAAGAAATTGTATTTGAAAAAGTATTTTATATTCTGGATTTTTTTTTTTTTTTTTGGAGTGCTGGGGATCAAACTCAGGGCCTTGCTAGGCAAGTGCTCCATCACTTGAGCTAAATCCCTAGCCCCTATAGTCTGGAATTTGATGGATTAAATTATGCTAGAGAACTAGTATGTCAGCTTCATAACATCTTAACCACCAATATGTCAGAAATTTTACATGTTTGCTTGAGAAGTTAAATACATCTATGTGGTTTGCCTAATTAACTTGATTGATTAATCCTTTCTTGTAAGAGAAAAGGGCAAATCTTTTTTTGGGGGGGTGGTGCTGGAGATTGAACTCAGGGCCTTGCCCTAGGCAAGCGCTCTACCACTGGGCTAAATCTCCAACCCCAAAAAGGCAAATCTTAAGTATAACATTTATCATTGGCTTTTCTGTTAAGACTAAATCAGAAAGAAAATGAGACTACTCTCAGCAGAATTCTGGTTCTGTTTTTTGGTGCTAGGGATTGAACTCAGGGCCTTATTCTAACCACTGAGTTAAATCTCCAGCTCTCCGGTTCTGTTAATTTTTTTTTTCTTTTTTGTGGTGCCGGGGATCGAACTCAGGCCCTTGTGCTTGCAAGGCAAGCACGCTAATCACTGAGCTAAATCCCCAGCCCCATTCTGGTTCTGTTAAAAAGAGATTATATATATGTACTGAGGACAGTTAAATGGATTTCTCTTCTGCTTCTCATTTGGCACTTACTGTATCCCTAGGAAGTTTTACAAAACCAGATGTAATAAAAATATAACATGTAATTATTTCTGAGGCAGTTATTGGTACCTGGACTTTTTTATTTTTTTATTTCGTGTGTGTGTGTGTGTGTGTGTGTGTGTGTGTGTGTGTGTACTGGGGATAGAAATCGGGGTTTTGTACTTGCTAGGCGAGTGCTCTACCACTTGAGCTAAGTCCCCAAGCCCTTTGTTGTTGTTGTTGTTTTGGGGGGGCTAGGGATCGAACTCAGGGCCTTGTGCTTGCTAGGCAAGCACTGAGCTAAACTCCCAGCCCTCCTTTGTTTTTAATTTTTTAATTTTATTTTAATGGTATATTTTAGATGTACATATTGATAACATTTATCATAGGGAATTTGTACCTGTACATGATATATCTTGTTGCTTCTTTTTTTTCCCATTCCCTTCCCCTCACCCCCTCCTCTCTCCCTATTTACAAAAGATTTGTTTCCATTTTTTCCTTCCATTTCTTATTTCTCTTGACCCTCTGTTCCTTTCCCTCTCCCTTGTCCTTTGTTGTTTTTTGAGGCAGGGTCTCACTATGTAGTTCAGGTTGGCCTTGAACTCACTATATAGCCCAGGTTGGCCTCAAACTTGAGGTGATCCTCCTGCCTCAGACTCCTGAGTGCTGGGATTACAGGTGTGTGCCACCATACCTGGCCACTTTCTTTTTAATAGTTATTCTGATAAAGTAACTGTCATCTTCTGACTTAATAAAACTAGCAACTTTATATAAATACTTTTGAGTCCTACTCCAAGTATAGATTTACTCTACTGAAAATGAATCTGCCTGGCACTTTGCTTTCTGCAGGGCCAATTGCCTGGTCCTCCTTGGGAGCGGTGTGGTGCACAGTCCTTGGGGCTGGTGCTTCCTTGCTGCACTCACATCTGGCTGAGCTGGAGGGGCCGCTTGTGTTTTTGGGAGAATGCACAATGACCACCTTAAACTATACCAGGGCTAGGGATTTAGCTCAGTGGTTAGAGTGCTTGCCTAGCAAGCACAAGGCCCCAAGTTCGATCCCTGGCACAAAAAAAAAAAAAAAAAAAAAAAAAAAAAAAAAAAAAAAACCAACAAACCAAAAAAACCTTAAACTATACCTGTGCCCACTGTGGTTTTTTTTTTAAAGGGACAAAGCTCTACAAAACTCTGAGAATAATCGCTGACTCTTAAAAAATCCTAAAAACAAAACTCTTCCAAACTCTGGAAGACACTATTGTGTAAAACTGAAGATTTTTTCCTTCTTTCCAGTACTGAGGATTGAACCCTGGACCCTTACGCTGAGCTACATCCTTAGCTAGCCAGCTGGCCAACCAGCCAGCCAACCTACCTCCCTTCCTTCCCTCCAGATGTACACATGTATTTTTTATTTAGTGAGAGGGTATAGTAAGTCACCAAGTTACCTGGGCTGGCTTGAATTTGTGATCCTCCTGCCTCAGTCTCTCAGAGTGCTGGCACTGCAGGCATGTGCCTCATGCCCAGTTTATTACAAGGAAGTTTTAAGCATTAAGGACCAGAAGCTAATATACTAAGTAGTATGAAAGAGACTGACAATATTCATTGCTCTGGGTTCAGAACAGAGGCTGCAGTCTAATACTTCACCTACTATTGTTCAGATATAATCTCCCCAAGAGCCGATAAAATACAAATTCACCTGTAAGGATGGTTAGAATGTATAAGAAATTATATAAATTCCAATTTTAAATTGGGAGGCATGCTGGGGATTGAACTCAGGGCCTTGCAGTTGCTAGGCAAGTGCTGTACCACTGAGCTAAATCTCCAGCCCCTTAAATTCTAAATAGAACTGTAGAATTGAATCACGGTTACAGAAAAACAAGCTCAGTAAATCTGGAGAGGTGCCTAAAGGTCAGCATGGGCCTTGTGTTTAATGTGTAATATGTAAATGTACTTACTGGGCTCAGAATGGTGGTCTACAGAGTAACTTACATGACCTCTATGGTGAACATTCTGACCAAATTAAAGTTATGAAGACTAAATGGCCAGTGTCTCCCAAATGTCCAGACTCCTTAGATGGACCTGTGCCTCCAGTGAAGGGCAAGCTCAAGATTTGAAGGCAGATAACTAAGTGACAAGGTACCCCTGACCAGATAGGGCATCACTATCTTCGTTAAGAGCAGCTGTCAAAGAGGTTTAGTAACTCACATATCAACCCTGAAGCTGTGCTGAGGCATGGAGAAATGGTCAGATGGGGGTTTTACTGTATCATGTGGAAATAAAAAAGTTTATATGTCATGTTCTAATAACAGGTTCAGGTCTGTATTAGTAGAAATGCTTCAGCACTTATGATAAGAGAAAAAAGCCCACATGATCAGGTGAGAAAATGCTGGTGTTTTGTTAGCAATCATGAATCCTTATGGACGTGATGGGCTGCTCTTCTGACCTTTGTGGAAGGGATTTATGTAAGATTAGCTCCTTGATGATGGGGGTAGGGGAAAGCACATATGTAAATTATTCTGGCTGAGAAAATCAGCTAGAGGGGAAGATCCAGGAATAAAGCATACAGAGAGTCAACATCAAAGTACAGTAAAATGCCACAAAACCCAGAAGCTGGATAGACAGAGAGACAAAACTGGATTCTTCTGAATGCGCCCCCAGAGAAAGTAGTGTTTCGACAGTTCTTTTAACGCGGAGGTTTAGCTGAAGGATGTCGGAAGGGGAACAAAGACTGTCCTGTCCAAAGTGTGAGCAGGAAAGGAAACAGAAAAACAAAGTCAGTGGATCAGAAATGCAGATTTGAGCACAGAGTTCAGTAAGATCATCTCAATCACAGTCAAAAATACACATCCTACATATTTATTATGATGAATATAAATACGATGGTGAAAAACAAAATGACTTCTATGTGTAGACTGATTTCACTACTAAATACCAGAATGAAATCTGCTTGCTGCTGCCCAGTATGAACCTTACAGACACAAGCAGAACTGGAGGCTGGAATAGAGGGGGTGAGGCAACCCCCTCAACTCTCATTCTTTCCCATCAGTGCAGGAAGATCAGGTCTGGAAGCGAGGACACAAATAGGGAGTGACAGGTATGGGAAGGTTCAAATGAACCAAGTCTCATAATCGGGAAACTTACCAGCTAGAAACCAAATGTACTGAATGATTTAGAGTTCTTGTAAAATTTGACCAAGTCCACCTTTACCAAGTCTAATTCATTAACATGTACAAAGGGAATGTAGACATATAAGGGGCCTTAGAGATCATCCAAACTTGCCATTTTACAGACTAAGAAATTCAATAAATAAAAACATTCCTGGACTTGCGAACAGGAAAATATTCTTTAACACATAAACAAGATACTGGACTCAAATACAAATTTTATAATCTAAGATAGTTTTTTTAATGCAACATGTTTAATAAAAGCATAACATAAAAGTGAATACCCTTGTAATAGTAGAAGTGAATACTTACTCTTATCATAAACTTTTCAATAGCTGGACTCTTTATTGGTCCCTAATTTAATTTGTTAAGACTTTAAAAGTTACACTGAGAAGAGAAATTGTTTGTTTTCATGCATACTACCTGGGCACACCACAGAATCTGACAAATATCTACAATATTGAGTTTTCTGTTTTATATTTTCAAAAGTGATCATAACTTCACACCAAATTTTCTTTTCAGGTCAAACAGAGTAAGTGGAGATGCTTAAGTAAAGGCTGGGATGCCCAGAAGTCAGGAGAAGAGATGAGGGAGAGGGACCTGAGAACACAAGTTGGAACCTTCTAGTTATATATGTATTCATCTTCCTTCGACTTGTGTGGGAAATAGCTAGCCTTTCAGCAGAAGTAGCAGGATAACAGGAAGCCGTCTAAACTGGTGGCGGCGGTGGCGGTGGTGGCAGGGACTTGGGTGGATGGCAGAAGTGGAGAAGGAAGAGGTGGCCTATGTAGGATGCTGTTTCCTCTTTCTGGTAGGGGAGAGGAAGAGGGAGGATAGTTGCATCCAGAACCCTAGTAACCACTCTGAAAAAGACTCAGTCTTTTAAAATCGTGCTTTTCTATTTCTGTACTTGGCTTCAAGTAGAATAGCCCCGACAGCAACAGGTAGCTGGCCCATTATACCACTGACTTAAATGCATGTTTGAAGGTACACTGTTTTTCTATTCTGCTGACAGCAGGAACATTCTGGAAGATTTCAGGTTAAGGACTTTCAATCTGAGAGAGGGTAATTCTGTAAAGCCCAGCAGAATGTCTATAAAGTTGGTAAACAGCACTTTAAATGAGTACTGACACCGGCCAAGTCAGCACGTCTGGCTTCTTTTTGGATTCCCAACCCCTGCACCCACTCATGCCACACTCTGCTGTCCAAAGCCACTGTGGTGTAGAGCTGCAGCAGGCATGAGGGATGTGTGAGCAGGGACAGCTTTGGCACAAGGGAGGCAGGCAGGCCTGGGTGTTAATGTGCACGTACATACATTTGAACTCGTCTACTGATAGGGAGAAAGTACACGCTAGTTCTTTATTTTTATTTTCATTTTTGGTACTGGGGCTCGAACTCAGGGCCTTGTGCTTGCAAGGCAAACACTCTAACCACTAAGCTAAATCCCTAGCCCAGACGCTAGTTCTTTAGAGGTCATATTGAATGCTCTATTAATATATTTAACATGGTTCGATGAGCCTTTATAAAATAATATAAAAATGAAAAATCTGCTTTCAATTTGTCCACTGAAATAAAAAAGGTCCTTGCTCACTATCACATAATGCATTTCAGTTCTTTCATCACTCAGGTTATTAAAAAAAAAAGAAAAAAGTGAAAAATAAAGAGTACAATGCTGATCTCCTTAAGAAAAGGAGAAAAACACCTGTGGGAATTCATGCTGGCTAATGTGGGTGTGTCAGGGAGCACATTGCTCTTCTACTCTGTAACAAGGAAAGAACAGACAGAGAAGCTGCACACTGGACAAGCCATGCCCAGGCCTTCTGGGCCCTGGATGGTGAGTGGCAGACTGGCAGGCAGTGCAGAGGGCCACAAAGAAGTTACTGGAACAAGGTTCTTCGCGAGGAACCACAGCACTGCTGATGCACCCAAGGGCCAATCTCTGACAGCTAATCAAAGTGACAAAAGAATCATGTTTTATTCCTTCACAGGTTGAACAAAATGTAAGAATTGCAGGGGTTGGAGATGTGGTACAATGGTGAAGCATGTGCTTAGCATGCAAAAAGAAAAAAAAAGATCACATGGTACCACACTGTTTATTTCTTCAGATTTGTCTATGTATCACATCATTAAATATAATATTCCTGCTTAGTTCATTTCAAATGGCTTTTTTCATATTGCTTTTTTAAAAGGGTAACTGAACATAGATTACATCCAGTTCATTTTCCTAATCACATGTATAAATAAAGTTTATCTGCACTATTAAGAATATTGTACCTGAGGAACTTGGAGGCAATAAATCCTTAGAATGGAACTGGTGCTTAGAAGTAGCCTCTTGTGTGATATACTCCAAAGTATTAAAGCTTAGTGGAAAAACTGCTGGAATCTGAATGAAGTCTATAATTTAGTTAATAGCATTATTGTTCTATTGTCTTTGGACAATTACTGTGCATATATTAGATGTTAACATTAAGAAAAACTGGGCAAAATAGACATAGGAATTCTCTGTGCTAGTTCTGCAACATTTCTAATAGTCTAAGATTATTTCAAAATTAACATCTTCAGTATTAAATCAAATGTTAAAAAACAGAAGCAAATTTAATCTGAAGTATTCTTAATCTGAGATGTATTTATGGTGAAAGATGCTACTGTGCATGTTGTTGTATATAAGTCAAAGGGTAGAGATGTTTAGGAAAATAGAATATTTTTTGTCAGATATTTATAATTATTTGATTTTAGGACAAAAATACCTAAATCTTTTAGGGAACACAAAGAAATACTAAGCATATTACCTGAGGTACACCAATTTTTCTGCATGCTTCTAGGAAATTCTCCACATTTCGCCTGCATTTTGCCATTGTTAACTTAGGCTGCAACGAAGAAAGGAAGGAAAGAAAGTATGGTATTACCAGCAAAGGTCTATAAAATGTACTAACTGCTATGTATGGTGATGTATGCCTGTGATAGCAGCACTGGGAAGGCTGAGGCAGGAGGATCACAAGTCCAAGGCTAGCCTGGGATAACACAGCAAGTTCAAGGCCTGCCTGGACTACACAGAGAGACACTATTTATTTATTTATTTTATTTATTTATGGTGCCAGGGATCAAACTCAACACTATTTTTTTAAAAAGTGCTTTTTTGTTTGCTTGTTTTGGGGGGTGGAGCTCAAACTCAGTGCCTCGAGCTTGGCAGGCAAGCACTCTAACCGCTGAGCTAAATCCCCAACCCCTTTTGTTTGTTTTTTGAGACAGGATCTCGCTATGTAGTTCAGGCTAGCTTTGAACTCACTATATATATAGCCCAGGCTGGCCTCAAACCTGCAGCGATCCTCCTGCCTCAGCCTCCTGAGTGCTGAGATTACAGTTATGCACCACAGTGCCCAGCTAGTGCTAACTTTTAAAAACACTCTTGCTGGTTGCTTCACATGTTCACAATGCTGTAGACTAGGGGATCAGGAAACTCTTCCTCAAAAGATCTGATAATAAACATTAGTCTTGAGAGCCACAAACTGGCAACTGCTCACTACTGCCTGGCACATGAAAGCAGCCACAGACAGTGTGTACATGTGTAAGTGTGGCTGCACTCTAGGGGAATTCATGCACAGACACAGGTGGTGCTACCCGTGGGGCGCAATCTGCTGCCTCACCTCGTCCAGATCACAGGAGTCTCACCTTGGTTTACAAGTGAGTGCTACACAGAACGCCTTTGGAGGGATAAAGGTTTTTTGTGGATTTTTTTCCATTGTAAAACAATATACACTAGAGAGAATTTGGAAGAACAGAATTAGTTACCCACAGCTTATCTTTCAACTATAAGCATAATTAACATTTGGTTCATTTTCTTTTAGTCTGTTTTAAAGAAGATAAGTTTTAAAAATCAGTAACATTTGCTCATAAATATATGACAGAGGGGTTGGGGATTTAGCTCAGTGGTTAGAGTGCTTGCCTTGCAAGCACAAGGCCCCGAGTTCGAGTCCCAGCACCCAAAAAAAAAAAACAAAACACCTCTATGACAGAGGTGTTAAGTCTCTATTCACTGGCAGTATTTAAAATCTTAAGAACATTTATTTATTTATTTATTTATTTATTTATTTATTTATTTATAGATCTGGGATTGAAGCCTGGGCCTCTGCACTGAGCCCTGTCGTTTTCATTTACTGATTTTCGGGGGGGTGGTGGTGCTGGGGATCAAACTCAGGGCCTTGTGCTTGCTAGGCAAGAGCTCTACCACTGAGCTAAATCCCCAACCTCCTATTTACTGATGTTTTTGAAACAGGGTCTTGCTGTACAGCTGGGCCTGGCCTTGAACTTTCATTGCTCCTGTCTCAGCCTCCCAAGTAGCTAGGATAACAGGCATGAGCCACCATGTTTGACTTAAAAACATTTTCAAAGTGTGAAAAGTTCCCACAGAAGCTTCCCTAAATATTAACTAGCAAGCTTGATTTTCCATACATACCTCTAACGACTAAAAATAAAGAGCTGTGTCATGTGACCTAAAGTTTCTTTTGTAAGGGGCTTTTTTTTGGTCTTTTCTTACTTTAGTCTTTTTTGGTACCAGGAATCGAACCCAGGACCTCGTGCTTGCCAGGCAGGCGCTGTGCTGCTGAGCCACATCCCAGCCCTTGACCTAAAGTTTCAATCAAGTTTCTCACCTACAGGGTTATCACAGAATACAACATCAGGAATAAATACGAATCCTATTTTCCAGAATAATTAACACATTCAACTTACAAAATCATTGGTGGCCTTCCAGTATGTTCAAGCATCAGGCACAGATGACAAACTTCTATGGGGAATCTGACCTACAGTTTTTTGCATTATTTTGTTTTTGTTTTACTATAGAAAGCAGTTAGAAACCTGTACCCTCTCAAGAAAAAAAAATTTCACTTGTAAGTATGTGGGTTTCCTTCAGTGGCAAAACACAGTATTTCTATCATGAGTGGGTCATTTTTCTGAATTGGAGCACAGAAATCAAGGTTTGTACACTGTATCAAGAAAGTACTATGTTATACTTATCTGACTAGCCAGTTCTCAAAGAATCACAATAAATTAACATGTATGAATGAGGCCACATAGAAACTGATATGGTTTTTCTTTTGTGCTTGGCTTTAATTTATATCCTCATCACAAAAATAATTCTACTAAGAAAGTACATTATAAAGTTCACTATATAGTCCTAAGAACAAAATAGAGGAAGAAACAGTCTACTGTGAGGAAAAATAATATATAAGAAGAAAAAAAGAGATGTAAATATTCATCTTGAAATCTAATACTATAACAAACTGCATCACAACAATATTGATTTATTCCTAATGGTCATGATCACAACTTGAAAGTAGAGTTGTTTCCTTGTTTTTGCTTTTATTTTAAATACTGGAATGATTTTCATCTGGCTAAATTAAAGTCAATTTCCTCATCCCCCAACATGACAATCTGGGAAGTTTTACACATTCACATGTGTCTTTCTAACCTTATCACCCCAAAAGACTCCTCCCTAACCAGTGTACACCTGCAGTCCCATCTGCCAAAAGGCTGAGACAAGAGGATTGCTTGAGCCCAGGAGGTTTTTACTCCAAAAATAAACAACAATAATAACAACAACAAATCTCCCTTAATTTGCTTAGTGTAAAAGTACTTGCTTTTATTTTTTAAAAATTATTTATTTTGGAGATAGGGTCTCACTATGTAGTCCAGGCTGGCCTTGAACTCTTGGCAACCCTCCTGTCTCAGCTTCCTGAGTGCTGGGATGACAGGCATGTGCCATTCTGCCCTACTAGTACTTGCTTTTAAAGTCCAGATATGAAAGGCTGCTTTTACATTTTATATTCTACTATTATTATTATTTTTGTGGTACTGGGGGTTGAACCCAGGGTCTTCACACTGAGCTACATCCTTTGTTTCTGTGAGATTTTTTTAAGGGTCACCTTAACAATAAAACTACACATGCATGTTTTTTGTATCTGTAGCATGGATAAAATCCAGAATGACCCTACAGAGTTGTTTCCAGGTAAAGAAAGAACCATAAGGTTTTTGTTTTGTTTTGTTTTGTTTGAGACAAGGTCTCGCTGTAGTTCAGGCTGGCTTTGAACTCACTACATAGTCCAAGCTGGCCTCAAACTCATCATAATGATCCTCTGCCTCAGCCTCCCAAGTCCTGGGATTACAGGCATGTGCTACCATGCCCACCCGTTTTTTTGTTTTTTGAGACAGGGTCTCACTAATTCACTGGATGGTCCAAGCTGGGTTCGAATTTGTGATCCTCCCAGCCTTCCAGAGTTCTGGAATTACACACATGCACCACGCACCTGACATCTTTTATTATTATTTTTATTTTTGTATTATTATTTTTAAAAGAAATGTTAATGTTCTTGAAAAAATGAACTGCTTATAACTCATTTTTGCTACCTTTTGTACTTAGAAGGATGCCAGTAAATACAAATTATTTTTGGTGATTACACAAGAAAGTTTTATATGCTTTAATCTCATGTTACTTTCTTATTACTAAAAAGGCTCATGTATTTATTTCTTTAGGCATCTAACCCTTCAATGCCTAATGATCCATCTGTGGAATGTCCATAACAAGGGAACATAATAAAATGTGTTCTCTTCAAATTTTTGTTCCTTGAAGTTTTCTAGGTAATGTATACAAATTTCATGAAAAAATTTAAAAATCTCAATCCAGATAAATGGGTTAAATGTTTATGAAAGTTTTATTTTATGATAGTGTTCTGAATATGAGAGTAAAGAGCTTCAGTCACTTTTACTTTTGAATCTCAATTCATTAGCTCCTTGCTTATTATGCCTGGAAATTAAGAAAAACAGAACACCTATTTTCTGAGTACTAAACAAAAAGAGCCCAGTTATTTTCCTTAGAAGAAATGCATGATTCTATTTCTGGATGGGCTACACAAGAAAGGGACATATCAGACCCTCAGGACTTTAGTAATAAAGAAGTCCTTACAATTAAAATGATACATAGTCCTTGGGAGAGACAAAGGATTTTCATCTAGAAAAGCATTAAGATGAATGTCCCAAAGTGGACATCTATAGTCCTCTATATAACTGCAGTTTGCATAAAGAATTTATAGCAGGAACTGCCTGCTAAATATCAATAAATGAACAGAAAATAAGATGAAGTCAAACATGACTAAGTATATCACAAATGCATGGTATTCATTCAAAGTTATCAAAAGTGGGTGAAACAAGAACCTTGATTATATCTGCTGTGTGTGTGTGTGTGTGTGTGCATGTGCACACACGCGCACGCGGACTGGGGCCAGGAGGGAGACAGGACCTATATAACTGAGGGGATATAAATATACCCTCTGCCAGATGCTGACACCTAGTCCCCTCCACCAGTTCATGAACCCATCTTCACCCCACACCTGCACACAATGCTGACTGCTAACAGCCACAGCCACCCCCTTTTCACTGTCGGCCTGGGCCCACAGTGAGCTCTCAAGTGGGAACTGCATGGACACACTAGAGGCCTGAGCCCAGCCCTCTGTCACTTGGCTGCTGCCACAGGCTATGGGTAAGGGCAAGGTGCCTAGGGAGTCAGAGAACACTTAAGGGGTACAGAGTTATGATGTGTGGACCTTTAATTGGTACAGTCAAAAGACATACAAACGCACACAGAGAGAGCAAGTATGGCAAAATGCAATAAATAACAAGACTTAGGTAGAGATCTTAAGTGTTCCTCTAGCAGAAAGTTTAAATTTGTGTATGTGTACATAGGTTCTTTTTAAAATTTAAAGTAAATTTTAACACATAAAAACAAAAATTGTACATATTTATGAGATACTATGTGATGTCTTGATTCGTGCATATATTGCAAAATGTTTAAAGGAGGTTAAACACACCTTATCCCCCTTAATTTTTTCTTTCTTTTTTTTTGGGGGGGTTGCTGGGGATTGAACTCAGGGCCTTGTACTTGCTAGGCAAGTACTATACCAGTGAGCTAAATCCCCAACTCCTCCCCTTAAACATCTACCATTTTCTTTCTTTCTTTCTTTCTTTTGTGAAGGACTGGATGAAACCAGGCCTTAGGCGTGCTGGGCAAGTGCTCTATCACCAGGTACACGCCAGACCTGCTAATTCTTTATGGTGAAAATATTTCAAATCTTTTCTTCTCCATTATCCAGGAAATTACCATTATCTGCAGTCAATCTGCAGCACAGCAGATCTTTAAAAAAAAAAATTTATAATAAAATTTGAAAAAAAAAAAAAAAAAAGGACAGGTGTGCCAACCCAAAGCCTGCTCTTTCTCCTGTGGCTGCCACTCTGATACTAATATCCAGGATCTGACCAGCAGCATACCCCTGCCTTAAAAAAACCCCAAAACTGGCAGTCAGTCCTCCAGAATGCCTGTTCTCTCTCATCTCCCACTAGTCATTAGATTATGTCAATCCCAGCCTTAAAATAATCTTCCTTTTTGGAGCTGGGGATCAAACTCGGGGCCTTATGCTTCCAAGCCAAGCCAAGCACTCTAACCACTGAGCTAAATTTTACCCCAGCCCAAAATAATCCTCCTTTCATTGCTCTGGTTAACTTGTTAACTTTTCCAGCTTAGATTAATACAACAGCCTTTTTTCCCCTAGACCTTGTAATTTTTTAAAATTTTGAGATATGGTTTTGCTATGTTGCCCAGGCAAGACTTGAACTTGCAATCTTCCTGCCCCAGCTTCCCTAATACACCACTGTGCCTGGCCAATATTAGCCTCTTATTTGGGCATCTTTCTCTTCTTTTTTTTTGTTCTTTTGAGATAGGGTCTTGCTCTGTAATTCAGGCTAACCTTGAACTCACTATGTAGCCTGGGCTGGCCTCAAACTTGTGGCAATCCTCCTGCCTCACCCTCCTGAGTGCTGGGATTACAGGCATGCACTACCATGCCTGGCATTTGGGCACCTTTCTTCGAGTATTAAAACATCTCATCTATCCATGTGTCATTTAACAGCGAGAGTCATCCATCATTCTAAACTGTGATTGTAATAACAGTATTCCCCTCTTTACACCCTTTCAGTGTTTCCTCGCTGTCCACACTAAGACAAACTTCCAACTCCTTGACATGCTCATAAGGCCTTGGTAACACGGTCCCTGGCTTCGCTATCTAGCTTTGTCCATAGCTATTTGCGCCCACACCCTATAAACAATCCATTTTGAACAATTTAACCATTCCTTGAATATGCCATAATCCTCCATCCCCAAGGTCTTCTGCATGATAGGCAAGAGCTCTACCAAGCTACATCCCGGCCCCTTCCTTAGCTGTAGAATTTAGGAATACAATGGCTAGACTAGCTTCCTCTTCTGTATTGCTGGCGAGTTTCTGTTCAAGCTTTAAGAATTAGTCCATATTTTACCTTCAGAATGAAGGCTTTCCTGAACTCTGTAGTCAGAATTAACTGGTCCCTTTTTTGTATATCCAGAGCACACCTCTTACACATCTCTCTTCTAATATTTATTGCACTGTTGTAAATTATTGTTTTCCTGTCTATTTTTTCTCCAGTAGAAGTGGGACCAAGAAGGTGAGACTGGACCCTTTAAATCTGCATCCCCAACATCCAGCACAACGAATGCCGATAAATGTCTGATGAACAGCTGATGCTTTTTAGCATTAAAAACTCACCACAGCCGGTGAGGGAACATGAATGCTTGGGACAGATCGAGGCCGCACATGATTGGCCAAATGGCAAAGAACAACACCATCAGTTAGAGCTGCTCCAAGATCACAAGGCAGAGAGACTTTTAACCGGTACTCAATGTGCTGAAAGAACAGGAAAATACATAATATATTCACTGAAAAGTAATCAACACGTAAGATATAATGGTGTTATTATAGAAAATATTTAACTAGAAATCAAGATAAAAAGGAAATAAGTACCACAATCTCTGTTTTATCCTTCTCTCCCAAAACAATAATTTAAGGAGATTCAATAGGTATGCATGGCAGTCAGACTGCATGTAATACCAAATACAACAGCATTTCAGAGACTATTTTCTGATTAGAAAGAAAGAAAAAAAACAAAAACAAAAACAACCTGGATTCTCTGTCAGGTCCAAAATAAAATGGCCAATCTCTCAGTCTCAGTGTGCTATCTTTGTCTATATGTATATGACATAAATTATGACTCTAATAAGATTTCTTTGTAACCTGAAGAGAGGGGCTGGGGATTTAGCACAGTGGTTAGATTGCTTGCCTTGCAAGCACAAGGCCCTGAGTTTGAGCCCCAGCACAGGGAAAAAAAAAAACCAAAAACCTGTAACCTGTAACCGAAAAGGAAGGAGATGAAAAAAATTTAAATGAGTAGAGCTAGGAATTGAGCTTTTAGAATAACCCATCCCATTTTCTTAGTAAAACATTAAAAAGAATTTCCTTAATAACAAAACTTCTTTCACATTTGCTGCAAAACACAACCTACAAGAGACGGTGTTCCTGGTGCCATCGAATGAACCCAAGGCCTCTCGGGTGCAGCAAGTGCTCTAGGTCCCCAGTCCTTTTAAAGTTTTAGAGATGGTCTCACTAAGTTATTAAATAGTCCAGGCTGCCCCTGAACTTTTGATCCTCCTGCCTCAGCCTCCCAAGTAGCTGAGATTACTGGTGTGTGCTAGCACACCCATCTTGACACTTACTTCTACAAAAACTGTATGTTGGATGCACAAGTGATTAGAGCAGTAACGGTTTAAATGCAAACCAGAGGTGACATACGCACTTTGCGTAGCTGGTCTATCAGTCTCAGCTCTTCTTCTCTCTGTCCTGTGAGGCACTCTGCAGACTCTGGGGCTGGTGCAGCAGATGGGAGAAAGGAGGGACCAGGACCTACAGAAACAGTAATATGTAAGAGAAGGTGACTGTGGTGTTGGCAAAGTTCCTACTTCTGTCCAACTGCAGTTTCCTTATGTGTACAGCGTTTCCTGCTTTGTAGAGTCACTTTAAAGGAGGCAGTCTGTAGGTACTTATTTAATTATATATATTTTGTTTGTTTCTTTTGGTGCTGGGTATCGAACTCAGGCCTTGTGCTTGTGAGGCAAGTGCTCTAACCACTGAGCTAAATCTCCAGCCCTATTTGTATTTTTTTAAAGGAGGTTTTTATTATGGAAATTTTAAAATACACACGATAATGGCAAAAGACCATTAAAAACTAGGAAATTTCCATAACCCATTGGTTTAACTACTTTTGCTTGATTATATCCATTTAAAAATGTTTTTATTGAAGGGTTGGGGATTTGGCTCAGTGGTAAAGCCTTGTATAGCAAGTGCAAGGCCCCTGAGTTCAATCCCCAGCACCAAAAAAAAAAAAAAAAAAAAAAAAATTTTTATTAAAAATAACATACATACAGAAAAATTACACAAATGATAAACACAGAACTCTGCCACTGGGCTATATCCGCAACCCTTTTTATTTTGAGACAAGGTCCTGCTATGTTGCCCCGGCTATCCTCAAACTTTCAATCCTCCTGCCTCAGGCTCCTGAGTAGCTGGGGTTACAGGCATGTAATATCATGGCTGGCTTCTAAGAAGCTTTCCTATCAAAACAAACTCAAACAAGGTGCTTCTGATTTAATGTCAGTGAGATCACAGATATCCACAGTTCAGTGCTTTTACCAAGGCTATCGCTTGGTAGAGAAGTGTGAAAGTGTGTTCAAAGTTAATTTCATTGTGTCAGGCCACCCCCAACAATCCACTGTCCCACCTTTTAAAATTACTGCCACCTACCTTTATTTGCCTCTGCCCTGACAGCTCCTCGGAAAAGGAAGCTCTCAGGGCGCGGGGGCTGATTTCTCTGGACAGCAGCAGGAAAAGAATATGCAGCAGAATGATGACCTAAGTCAGCTTGGAACAGCAAGGTAAGATTAAAGTAGATGGAAAGCAAATATAATACAGATACACAAAGAAAAAAAATCAAATTAAACATGGCAATGATATAAAATGTAACTCTCTTTATTAACAAACGTCTGGTACAGAAAAGTACTCAAAGCAGGGAGGCTGTGTTTTTAATTCTAAAGTTATTTTTGGTGTTCATACGTTGAATACAGTCTCTCTCAAATCTAGAGCTCTGCTAGTTTATGTTCATTTGTCCTTATTAAATGGCTGAGTAGTTGGAAAACTAGATGATGTTTTTGTTGTTGTTTTGAGACAGAGTCTCACCATACAGTTCAGGCTGGCCTTGAACTCACTATGTAGCTCAGGTTGGCCTCGAATTCACAGTGATCTTCCTGTCTCAGCCTTCCAAATGCTGGGATTACAGGCGTGTGCCACCATGCCCAGCTCAATTAGATGAATTTTATTTTTTTAGTTTTATTTTAATGGTACATTTTAGATGTACACAGTGTAGGTGAATTTTTAAAAAGAAAGTGTTTCAAATGTTTCTGATTTGGTGATGGATTTCCATCCCTGAAAAATGACGATACAGTTCTCTAAGGAGTAACCGATCAAGAAAGCTCCGGTAAAGAATTATTATCTTGACAAGATTATCTGTACCTTTGTGTTGATTATCTGTTTCCACTGTAGGTAAACTCGATGTGGCGTGAGGCCTATCATCACTCTGTAGAGATACAGAAATGTATCAAAAGTTATTATCTAGGAAGAGATACTTTCCACATTTATGGCAACTCTGAGACTACAAAAGCAAAAGAAACCCATGCAATGTTCAAAATTATGTGAAACAGCACAAGGGCCCAAGTTCAATCCCCAGCACCAAAAAAAAAAAAAAAAGTGAAATGAATTTTTTTTTTTTTTGGTAGGAGCTGCTGGGATCAAACTCAGGGCCTTGTGTGAAATGAATTAATTTTGCACAGTATTTTTTTGTTTGTTTGTTTTTAGGTGCTGGGAATCAAACTCAGGGCCTTGTGCTTGCTAGGCAAGTGATCTGCCACTGAGCTACATCTCCAACCCTGCACATTGTTTTTTAAAGATAAACTTTTTACTTAGTTGTGTTATGGATTCCTTTTCTGAAGATAATCCTGTTATCTCACAGGCTTTCCAAAGAAACTGAAACATGATTATCCTAAGGCAGAAAATTTTACTGAAAAATATATAGGAAAGAGAACAAAATTTTTCCCATAGCATTGCTCCAAAATAGTTTCTAAAATATTTTTTCCTCTGGAAAACAAAATCTAATTTTTTAAGAATGATGCGGGTTTTTCATTTCAATTAGCAAAACACATGTTAAAGAGATGATACATGAATTTTCTACAGTAGTATTTGTGTCTAAGATGTTTTTATTGGCCAAAAGAACTTTAAAAAGGAGGAAGAAATAGCTAAACTGGTAAAAAGTTTACCCAAAAAGGGGAAATATGGTTAAGCAAATCCAAAATGTTTGTTGGTTGCATTAAAGATGCTGAAGACTTGGCAGGGAAGTAGAATCAAGAAAGGCCTTGAGAGGGGAGAACCAAGAGATACCATGTACAGGTACAAAACAAACATGTTAAATGTGATCAATATATGGACAATGTACCAATACATGTTCTTGGTTAAAAAAAAATAAAAATAAAAGAAAGGTCTTGATATCTAATTAAATTTAAACATAACTTTTTGAAATGATAACTAATATATTTCTAAACTAAGAATGAGTTTAAAACTAATGCATACACATATATCTACTCCCACGTTCTTCTCTACTTTGGTTTCAGTAGTTTCAGAAATTATTCTCAAACGAAGAGATAAAATAGTATTTTCAGAGATCTCAAATCTATAGTTGAAGTTGGGTCAGATGAAATTAATGATGATAGAACTTTAACTGCTTTTGAGAACAATTTTTCCAGTTATAATTCTTTAGTTTGATACCAGTGGGCCCAGAGTTAAGATTCAAAAAGGAAGGGGTGCACTTGAGTAAAACCATGTATTACATTTCCAGAGAAAAGACATATTCATCAAGATTCTAAGTGCATATAAATTAAGTCTCAGGTATTGAGAAAAAAATGGAAATTTAAATAAGAAACTTAATTTAAAACAAGAGTAACAGGAACTAGTAAAAGGAATTGAATCAATAGGCAAGTGAGGCAAAAGCTGGCTATCTTTATAAGGAAACAAAAGACTACCCTGCCTTTCAAAGGGTACAAGCTAGGAAGGAGAAAGTACGCTGAACAGGCATATTCAAGGACCAGTGGTACAGACAGAAAAACACTAAAGATAAAGGTTATTCTTCTAGATACAGAGGAAAAATATTTTTAAAACTTTAAAACGTCTCATTTATAGTACAGAGGTCAGAAATTTAAGCATATTAAGGAATAAAAGGAGAATTATCTTGTCGCTTTCCAAGACAAGAAGGAAGCACTGAGAAAAGTGACACTTTAGGGCAGGGAACTCTCTCAACCTCCCAGACCGGCTGCATGACACAGTCAGGGTGAGGAAAACAGCCAGCACGGCAGGCACTTGTAAATGATGATTTTAAAAATACACTTTTACAGAAAGGAACTATAAATCTAAGTGACTTGCATTCTAGAACACTAAAATAATTAATCCAGATGACTCTGGGACTATTTAACTATATTTGGGAGTTCTTGGAGAACTATAGAGCAAAAAATGCTTCTGGACTAATCCCAGAAATTGACGTGAATTTAACTTTTAAGCCTGGCTGAGCAACGAAAGGAAAAAAAACATGCAAAAATACAGTGTGTAACTGTTGTAAAAGCAAAGATAATATCTGAAAACCAATCACTTCCCCGTTTAGCAGGTCTCATAGGAGAAAAGTCAGATTTAACATTTATCTTAAATCTAGTAAAGCTTCAGACTTAATTTCACCTGAGAATCACTTTTACGAGAAAATATAATGTGGGATCCCACAATTCTGGCACACTCATAGCCAGCCTTTCTTAACTATGACTCTGAGACAGGATAAGTCCCAATGCACAAGGTCTCCCTTGAGCTAATCAGTCTACTTCTCTCTTACACAGGTAGAGTAGTACTAGTTGTGTACCTGCACTTCTCCCTAGATAAACTCAGATTCTTCGTTGAGAGAATTTGGGGGGATAAAAATGGCTGAAAATAATTTCCTTTTTTTTTTTTGAGACAGAGTTTCAGCTTTGTAGTCCACATTGGCCTTGAACTCACTATGCAGCCCAGGCTGGCTTCAAACTCACATTCTCTTGCCTCAGCCTCCTGAGTGCTGAGATTAGAGGTGAGCCCCACTACACCTGGCTGCTGAAATAATTTTCTGTATTGTACAAACAAGGACCCCAACTGAAAAAGAATAGCAAAAGGTTACCCTGGAAGAGAATTACAGATAGAATCTTTTTAGGAGGCATCCAAGTATACATAGCGCCTTCAATAAGTGATCAGAGAGGACTACTAGGTTAACAGATGTTATAACATTGAGGGGCCAGCATGATGCAATAATTTGAAAGTATTCTAGTAAACTGGAGAAGCAAAAATGTTCAAACAGCAAAATATTTAGGAAAAACAAAGGAGTATAACAAGAACATTGAGAATTACAGTAGATTTTGAACAAAACACCACAAACTGAAAAAGGCAACCAAAAACTAACATGCAAAATAAGACATGTGAAAATCTAAGCAGGCCCAGCATCAGACAGGCACTGCTGGCTTGTATTTCTAGCTGTGGATTATGGAGACAAAAGGGAGGAAAGGGCACTTGTAAGCATCAGGAAAGATTAACAGGTCTGGAAAGGCACATAAGAGAATCTGAGTTTATTTAGAGAGAAGTCATGTATGGGATCATAACAGTTTCAAATACAAAGATGCTTAAATGAAGATTGCTAAGTAACTGGAAAAAAAGAAGAAATCAGTGTGAACTGTAGTGGGACAGATAGGTTAGAGAGAGAGGACCTTTTGACAGTGAGAATTATCAATCATTTTTTATGTATTCTATGATGATGAATGTGGAATTACTATTCCTGGAGGTCTTTGAAAAATAAAATACTACAGAGGTTACTTTCTAGAATTAGTTAATGTGTTTACTGATTGACTGATGTTTTTGAGACAGGGTCTCACTATGTAGGCCAGGCCTGACCTTGAACTTGTGGTGGTCTTCTTGCCTCAGCTTCTCAAGTGCTATGATTATAGGATTTAATTTCTAGAAGATTCAGTTTTTTTAGAAGGTGGAATTTATCACCTCTTATGATATTACTGTTGACATAAAGCAAGGATTGATCATTTTTTTCTTACAGATAATAAACATTTTAGATGTGCAGGTCATTTATGATCTGTCACAACTATTCCAACTCTGCTGTTTAC
Source organism: Hystrix cristata (assembly GCA_004026905.1). Classification (NCBI taxonomy): domain Eukaryota; kingdom Metazoa; phylum Chordata; class Mammalia; order Rodentia; family Hystricidae; genus Hystrix; species Hystrix cristata. The sequence continues at coordinate 21,225 of PVJO010005992.1, read as the reverse complement.
TGTGAAACATAGATAATACATAAACAAAAAGGATCTGCTGTGTCCAATAAAACTTTATTTACAAAAACAGGTTGGGGGGCTGGGGATTTAGCTCAGTGGTGAGGGCGCTTGCCCTGCAAGCACAAGGCCCTGAGTTCGATTTGCAGCACCAAAAAAAAAAAAAAAAAAAACAAAAACAGGTGGGGCCTACTGGCCATAGTTGGTTGAACCTTACTGTGGAGGGTTGGGCAGTGCTAGTTTTAGACTGGGATTCATTATTCTATATGCATATTAGACAACAGTTAATTTGATATTATGTAAAATAACTCATGATGAAAAAAAAACCTGAATAACAAAATGAGAATGACATTTGAAATAAAATCTGAATATAAGGAATTAATACAAGCTCTATGACTATTTCTTGTACAATAAACTTTCAAAAATTTTTATGTGAAATCAATGTTAAACTCAGTTTTATAAGCATATGTATATTTCAAGCAAGCCTAACTTTCAGATTGCTTTTAAACCAATCCATTGGGAAACTGAAGATCTACCTTCTACACTCCCTCCCCAAACTTGCTGGAGAATGAATGTAACAAGATACCTTAAGAGGCATGAAGGCACCAGAATGAGGCAGGGTAGCAGCACAGCCCACTTGATTCAACCCTGACAGCGACTAAATTTCGAAAGAGGAAGAGAAGAACAGGAGGCAGCATTTATGTTAGCAAAATGTCAAACGGGCAAATCTGATCAATGAAATTAGAAAAGGAAAGGTCACTGACAAATTTTCAAATATTTACTAAGACAATATTGTGGGACATATCATTTATACAACAGTTTTCCCACCTGAATAATTCAGGATATTTGCAATATCCCATATCATATTAGCAATAATTGAGAGTCATGATTTAATAAAAATGATTTTATACAGAAATAAACATCACCATTTTTGGCAAAATATCTTTGAAAATACAGAGTCCTCTGTTGTCTCTATGGTGGGAAACAATTTGAGTCAGAGAGCTCATTTTAACTGAGCAGAGCTGGGGTGAATCAGAACAGCCTTTTCTCAGTATTAATCCAAATCAGATTTTCTGTAATTCAACTCAAGGCTCAATGGTGAGGATAGAACAGGAGGAGTCTGCATCACACTTAAGGATGAAATTAGCGTTTCACTTCCACCTCTGTGGATTCCAAATGACTATAAGAGGGCAAGGCAGAATTCTCCTTCTCTTTGAATCTTCTGTCTTTCACAAATAATGAAGAGGAAGGGGAAAGGGAAGGGAAGGGAAGAAGAGGGAGGAGGCAGGGGTACAAGGAAGGGTAACATGGGGATGAATCTGATCAAAATGTTATAAGCATGTATAAAAATACCACACCTGAAAGTTAATCTTTTGAGGGGGTGCTGGGGATTGAACTCACGGCCTCGCACTCTACCGCTTGAGCTAAATCCCCAACCCCAATCTTTTGTAAAACTGATATGCAATAATAAAAATACATAAAAAAGAAAAGACCAAAAACAACAGTGAAAGACATACATTTTATTTCAGGCTAGGAGGATACAGAGAAACCACTTTAAAGATGAGACACTTAAGCAGTTCGTGACTATTGAGTGAGCACCAAGCAAGGGTGTGTATGGGAGGGAGAGGCTCCATGTAGAGGGACGGCACTGGCAATGTCTTGAGGTGGGAAAGGACTGAACTATCTGGACAGACAGGAGCAGCCAGAGCCTGCAAAAGCTTAGAGGCAACGTGAAGATGTTTAGACTCAGGAGCAATATAAAGCCTTTGAGGAGGAGTTCTGAGAAGGTCAGAGACAGAATTTAAAATAGGACTCTGTGTAATGTTGGTTGGACACTATGTGGCAAAGAAATCTAAGATTTGCCTTTTGAAGGCCATCTAATTTAGAAGAAACGTCTTGCTTTTAAAGGCCATTTAACTTACGAAGTCGGATATGAATTTTAACTAAAATACAAGTTACTACTTTGACAAATGGCTAAAGGCCATTTTCATGCTAAGGGGACTTTGCCATCATCTTTCCAAACTCTACTTTGTCTTCACAAACTGTTTTCCGTTACAGTATGGAAGGCAGTATAGTACAGTGTGGTGTGTACTGCAGGTCCTGAGTCAGCCAGATCTAGATCTACCAACGTGACCTTGGACAAAACACTCTGCCTCAGTAATTGCCTGTAGAATGGTGACTATTTTTAATTTTAACTCTTAAATTTGCTGTGAGAAGTGAATGAGATACTTCTGTGTCTGGACAAGCAGAGGCCCTCACTATTTCCCTATGTCAATTTAAAGTATTTCTCAATTCTCATGACAATTAATTTTCACTAAAACTCTAGAGTCCAGGGGTTGTCTTCATCGTTAAGACTGCCCAGATAGGGGCCAGGGATTTAGCTCAGTGGTAGAGTGCTTGCCTCGCAAGCACAAGGCCCTGAGTTCGATCCCCAAGACCAAAAAAAAAAAAAGACTGCCCAGTTAAAATGTGCTTTATCCATCTCAAAGAAAATGAAGCTTGCAGAATATACAGAAATTTTAACAGACAGCAGGAACTTGCGTAGCAGGAATCTGATGCTGAAGGCATGCCACTTACATAGTACATACAACAGCAGCATTTCTAGCATGTAACACAGGACTTGCTGCAGACACTAGACTTTTGAATTGCTGGGTTTTGATATTACCATAAAAATAATAGCATAAAACATGATGGGAAAAGCAATCTTATAAATGGTGAGAATTTTCTTGCAAGGCTGATAAAAGTTAAGACATTAAATAAATTCTCATGTTATACTAATTTTCAGTTGGCAAAAAAGGCAATCAAAAGCAAACCAGTGTTAGCTCGGTGTGCGCCTGTAATCCAGCACTCAGGAGGCTGAGGCAGGAGAATCACCGTGAGTTTGAGACCAGCCTGAACTATGTAGGGAGACCTACCTCAAAAAACAAAAACAAAAAACTAAACAGAGAAACAAAGGAAACCAGTGTTAAAAATGATCAATAATTAGCATTGCAGGTAATGTTTTCCTGAGTTTAAAAACGAATGGAAGAATAATCTTGAGATGTAAGTATTTAGAACCTAAGTCTGCGATTTTTAGCAACTTAAAATACATAATAAAATAGAATGCCAAATGTAAAGTTGTATAATTAGTGTCATGGGGTAAGGGACGCTATTTAACACACAGGTGACTCATGAGCCATATTAACAATTAATAAAGTGCACCTGAAACGAGAAGCTGTTTAAAGGCGATACTGTGTTATGCCTCGCATGCATAAAGCCAGTACAGTTATTAGTGCAAATACTTTTCCTTAGCAAGCACCACAGAGACCGTGAATGCCAGCTGCAGCCTCAAACGCCAGGTAACCACAATGGTAACGCAAGCACACTGGTCAGGCTCCTCGAAAGCCTTCAGCAGTGACACTCATCATGTTTTATGGTATTCAGGTCATTTCTGAGTGAAGAGCACATACTGCTCTTCAGTCTCCAGACACAGCAATGTAAAATTTCATTTTTGATGAATCTTACCACTAACAAGGCACTATCATCAGTGTGCTGAGACCTTCTGGGTGGGAAGGGACACTGGAGAGGTGGAGAAAAATGAAGCAATGTCAAAAACAAGCTATGCACACAAGTGATGCATTTCAAACAAACACACAAGAGGACAAGAGACATATTAAGCCACACTCTGGAGATGCTGACACAAGGACCACATTCACAATCATCTGAATCCATGCGCCATAATAGCTGATAAATTAATTCTGAGTCCCAATTTTTTTTTCTTTTTTTTGAGACAGGTTCTTGCTGTGTAGTCCAGGCTGGCCTTGAACTCACCGCGATCCTCCTGCTTCAGCCTCCCAAGTGCTGGGACTACATGTGTGTGCCACCATGCCTGGCATGAGCCTTGATTTTCTTCCAAAGAGTTTAAATAACTTCATATATGATTTTACTGTCTAAAAGCCTTCTCAAGCAAAGTCAGAATTCACACAAAACAATGTTTTTATGAATTTTTTAAGGAAGCGAGAATCATAAATTGAAAAAATTAGAAGGTAAAAATAAAGGACGATGGTTAATTAAAAAGTAAACTATAATAAAATTCATTTAGTAAGTTTCATTTTTCCAGATCAAAGTAAATGCATACATTTTTAAAAGGTTAAGCAATTAATCTTACATATTTACTCACAATGAAATGCATTCCCTAATACATACAGAGTCCACCAAAAAAATATACACATACTTCAGCAGTTCACCCTACTAATAAATGTCTGGAAGCTAACAGCCACTACTTTGAGCACCTCTTATAATTGTAGAGGGCAAAGATAATTTGTATTAATCTGATGATGTCTCGATAAATTTAGTATTAAAATGTTTATACAAGTTTTTCCTTTTCTGATGTATACATTTGTTTGGTGGCCCTCCTGCCATATATATTTTCCCCCCATTTTGTTTAGTTTTGTTTTTTGAGACAAGGCCTTGCTATATAGTTCAGGCTGGCTTTAAACTCACTATGTAGCCCAGGCTGACTTCAAACTTGCAGTGATCCTCCTGCCTCAGCCTCCTAAGTGGTGGCATTAATACAGGCATGTGTCATCATGCCTGGCACTGCCTAATATTATAAAACTAATGTGCACAGATTTTAATTGGCAACACTAAAATAGCCACTGAAGCCTCTGAAATCCTGGAGTTTTTTTTGTTTAACAGCAGCACCAGTCGCCCACATTAGATGCAAGTCTTAGAATTCTCTCTCATGACACAGACACTGTGCAGTGGGTGAGAGGGGCTTGGTGCGGCTGGCAGAGCCAGGGATGGTGACTGAGTCCCTGGAAGGGTGCATAGGCAGATGTGGTGGAAATCTGACCCACGGCTTCTGACACAACTCCCTTGCCTATATCATCTTTTCTTCATAAGTAGAATTTTGTGATGGAAAAAAATATGCCAATGTTCTGATTGCTGAAAACAGGATAATCACATGCAAACCATTTCATTTCCTTGGGAAAAATAATAAATTCCAAAGAAAGGGTGATTACATACTTACCTCATTATTCATCAAGGATGGCTGCTTTTGTGGACTTTGTGATGCTTTTTGCTAGACACCCCAAACCCCACAAAAAGGGAAGTTGGTTAGAATCTAGAACACTAGAAATGATAAATTTTATTTACTAATCATACTTATTTCTTCTCTCTCTTTTTTTTTTTGAGATGGAGTCTCACTATGCAGTTCAGGCCAGGCTTAAATTCAGCAGGTAGCCCAGATTGGCCTTGAACTTGTAGTGATTCTCCTGCCTCAGCCTCCTGAGTGCTGGGATTACAGGTGTGCACCACCATACCCGACCTCAACTTCATTTCTTACATGTAACACTTTTCTGGACTGAGGATTTAGCTCAGCAGTTAGAGTGCTTGCCTACCAAGTGCAAAGCCCCAGGTTTGATCCCCAGCACAAAAAAAAAAAAAAAAAAA
>PVJO010005991.1:0-93180 GCA_004026905.1 Hystrix cristata | reverse complement strand
TATGAGAGACCATAATGGTAAATAAGGACAAAGAGGTGTAATAGATATTCTATAAAAGGAGGATGGTGGACAGAGGAGAGGAGTACTAGAAGGAAAGAAGGGGAACAGCAGAAAGGCAACAGGGGAGAGAGGGGAATGGGAAAATATGGAAGATGATGAATGAACCTGCTGTAAATAGGGAGGGAGAGTGCAGAGGGGATGGGGGGAAGAGGGGGGAGAGCCAAGATACATCATGTATAGGTACAAAATTAATGTAATGAATGTGACCATTGTATGTAGAATGTACCAATACATGTTCTTGGTTTAAAATAAAATTAAAATAAATAAATAAATAAATTGCCAGGGTTCTCATTGTAGTCCTTCAACTTGAAAGCTGGGGCTTTATTTCCTCTGTTGTGCCATATAGTTACAACAGTGGCACCCACACCCTGGCCCAAGGACAAAAAGAAATGAGATTGGGTATTTACCACAGAGGGGCTATCATAGTTCCTGTGATCAAAAAGAAAGTGTTCTCTCCCTTAGCGCTGTAGACATCTGTCACCTCTACTGTCACCATGGTCAATTCTTTCACCATCAGAACTTGGAACTGTCTGGGGATTGGGAGACTATCTGTTGCCATGTGACTGCTTTCAGGTTGCATAATGCCCTATGTCTGGGCTGGGATATACTGGGGAAAAAAGTAGGGGTAGGGGTTGGGGTTGGGGTTGGGACTCACTACTATTACTTTAGCGAACCTTCAGATTATGATTTTCTTTCTCAATTCCTCTGCAGTTATTAACATGGATTTCATTTACTTTTAATCCTTGAGGGGACAGGAGAGCAACACTTATTCTAGAACAAACTTCTTCCCAGTTCTGAGTTAAAATCTTTATGTGCACTCTACGAACCTAGCATTGTTAGGTTTCCATTCTTATTAATTGAATAAGAACCCTTGCCAGCTCTTTGTGAACTTACTCTTTTGGGGTGGTTGTAGTTCTCTCTCCAGACAAATTTGCTTATCATTACTCACCTAAATATTTGAGGGTGACTGTTTCCAGATCTCTGGAGTCCTCTCTGTTTAGATCTCTCTTGAATTTTGCCCTACAAACTTAGTTTCCTGGGTTTCCTCAGACTCCCTCCTCAAGGAGAATGATGGTTTTTGCCTGGGTTGTACCTGTGTCTGGAGTCTCTAAGCAGTAAATTATGACAATTATAGGGGTCACCTAATTTCTTTCTTATCGATCTCATATATCTCTCATACTTCATAGATACTTCTCTTTTATTCTTTCAAAACTATTTTTTCATGTATTTTGTCTGACTTCAGGAGGTAACATGAGTCCAGTTTCTGTTACTTTATCTTCACTGGAAACAGAAATTTACGGGCTATAATTAAGTGATAAATTGTAAAATCCAGTCTGAAGGTATCTAATTATTTTAAAGGAGATTTGGTTGGAGATACCTTTACAGATCTGAACTAAGCTTTGAAGAAGGGAGAACATTTCATGTGAAAAATAATAGCATGAGTAAAAGTACTGGAAATGAGTAAGCCTGAGTTTTTACCAAAGAGAAGTTTGGAGAATAACTCAACCAATTAGAATAGAGTACGTAGGAAAACAATAATAAAATAAGGTTGACTAGTTGGTGTGAGGCCTGATTAGAGAAATCTTTGAAAATTAGAAGTTGTGATATAATGTAGCGACAAGGAGCCTTTAGGTTTTAAACTCTGAACAGTGTTATATAAGGAGAGCAGAGTTTAATATTAATATATAAACTTTTTTGTACAGCATATACATTTCTAAAATTTAAGTGCATCTGTTCCTTTTCTCTCTTCTGAAGAAAATGAAGAGCAGCCTCATAAAATCAAGTATAGTACTATTTTGATCAAATACATTTCATTTACTTAAATATTGGAGTAAAGTCATTTCTTAACATTCTTTTCTTTAGTTCCTTAATCTTTGTTCATAAGATGTATTTTCCATCAGTAATTATATTGTTCTTTTCAGGACACATTTCTTGTTTTATCTATTTCCTCTTCAAAATTATAGCCGTCAAAATTAGATATAGTGTGCTAGGAAGTTCTAATGCAGATATGAGGTATTCGAGAAAGCTTTGCTTATACGATTATTTTTTAATACCTGACAGTATCAGTGTAGCCTTTTGTACAATAGCATTATACTTCATTTGAAAGCTACTGACATCCAACTTTTTAAAAATAAACTTATCTGTGGCTTTTCTGGTTTCTAGATTATAGTTCTGTAATAACTCATTTTCTTTTGTTTTAATATGATTATTATAAAATTTGTATAATTCACTTAATAAGTTTTATTCTTATAGAACATTGGAAATGTACCTTCCTCTGTTGAATGGCATTTGAAGATTTGATACATTGAGTAAAGTTAATTCAGAGAAGACAAAAACACATTTTAATGTTCTTTTTACACCTGAGAGAATATGGAGAAGAAAAAAATACAGGGAGATATATAGAATACAGGGAAATATTAAACAGATTGAAGAGAGACGGATCCATCTTAAATCAAAATCAAGGCCCCCAAAAAATAGAAAAATAGAAGAACTAAGATAAGTGTTGAGATATAAAGAAGATCAATTTAAATTGACAGAAGCAGTTTTAAAGACACTATAGAAATGTAATAAATGTTGAGCAATTTGCATAAAGTGGAGCTGTGGGTGACTAATGGACTAACATATACAGGTAGATAACACATTGTATAGAAATTTTATAAGAGGGATAAATACAAATTTGATAGAAGAAAATGATTTTACAATTAAAGGGCACACTATGAGTGTGTAGGTTACCTTTGCGAGTCTTCCTGGGGTTCAGTAGGGGAAAAGATTATGAACAAAAAGTAGATATATTGAAAGCAGATGAGAAATGTGGAGGATAACCCCCTCTTTCTTTTAATATATATACTCTTCACCTGAAGATCATAAAAGTTGTTTAGAGAAATGACTGCCTTTTTCTATACAACAGTGTGTATTATAGAAGGATCTTTTTGTTAAGCACAGCTGGGATAGTCAGAAAATAGCACACAAAGAAGATATTTAGAATCTGTAATAAAGCAATCTAAATCGACAGATCTCATTTGGGTAAAAATAACAATGATCTAGAATAAAAATTGGCATTACTATGGAATTGGATGGTGAGAATATTCATTTATGCATATGAAAATAAAGGTTGTGAAATATATAGAAAGCAAAACTAACATGTAGTGAAAGTAAATGAAGAACCTCACAAAAGCAGACAAATTGGCTAAAGGTGACTAAACTAAGCATAGAATAAAAGATTCTCAGAATGTGATGAATGTGGTTCTGGCACCTCAGTTCTTTTCTTTTGGGACACCTGATTATACTGAGAAAGTGTAGAATATTTTTTACGAAAATGTAAAAGGATGAAAAATGATCGCATTTGTGAAAAAGGTGAAGACTCCTGGTGTCTTAGCTGAGCTGAGCTGTCCAGGTTTTGAAAACTGAGCATATACTTACTTGCACACACAGTTTCAATGGAATGTGACTAGTATGAGAAATGACACAGCTAATGATACAAGAAGGGAAGGGGAGCAAGAGATGGGGGCTGGTGGGGAAAAGGGATTAAAAAAGAGTTGAAGAAAAATGGAAAGAGGTTTTGCAAATAGGGATGGGAAGAAGGGTTGGAGGGAGGGGAGGCGAAGGGGGGAAATTAAGATGTGTTATTTACGTGTACACGTTTCTCATGATGAATGTGTTGCAAACGTGTACTAATAAAAAAAGAAGCGTCATTTTTCAAAGGAAGAAAGACATAGTATGAATGGAGACTGCTGCATCACACAATTTCAAGTTTAAATATTTGTAGGAATATTTTAAAGGCAGGAGGGCTAGCAAATGAGTCAAGAAGGTGTTTTGTTGTTTCAGTGAGAGGAAATAACTGATTGGATACAATCATCGCTTTCAACTGAATAAGCCATGATTGCTTTCCAAAGATAGCTACATTCGCTTTACAGAAGATTCAAAAATTATTTGATAAATAAAAACAAAGAAGGCGTAGAGTACTTAGTCTCATTTTATTGGTACCTCAACATCTGTCTTTCATTTTTTTTTTACCAGTACCCAAAATACCATGTTTCTCCCAAGAAACACCAGATCCTTTTAATTTGCCAGTAGCAATCAAAATGTTAAAAATACAATTTTTGTAACCAACGACTCTAATTCTGAGAAACTCTCCTACAAATATGTTTACACAAGTATTGCAACATTGCTTATCATTTCAAAAGTTGAGAGACAATTGAAGTGGTCAACCAGACAGGAATGGGTGAATAAGTTAGGGAGCACCCCCCCTGTGGAATACTATGCAAACTGTAAGAAGGGGGATGAAATCTGTGTGCAGTGAGGTAGAAGGCTGTCCATCTTACCTGCTCAACGTGAGTTTTCAAATGTATGACAATATATGTGGTCTTTTACTTGGGGTTGACTTTTAGTTTTATATCCTTCTGTATTTTGACTTAAAAAGCATGTATTTAAATTTGTTTAACCTGAAATTTATTTGGAGGAAGAAAAATAAGTCAAGGCCCTGGGAGCCAAAATTTTTCCCTAAACCCTGGCTTGGTTACTTTTCTCTCGCTTTAACCTTTACTGTCTACCACAAACGAGTATTTTAAGCACAACCCATTTTATTATTGGGAGAGGTTTCACAAATAAATTTCTGGTTCCAAGTTAACTCGTGACAGAGTTAAAGTTCTGCCCAATGTGACTACAAGCCTTTAAAGTACCAAGTGACGGCTTCTAGGTAAAAGCTTGTTGGTTTTTTTCATGTCGTAATTAAATATTTAAATTCCAGTTGTATGCCCGAGCACTGGGAAGTCCGGCTGCCAGTCCTTAAACTTTGTCAGCTGCGGATCTCCCCCTCATTGCTCGATCATCACCCACCAGCTCGGTGTAGTTGTTCAGTGATGCCCATAAACTTATTTTACTTTAGGACTCATCTGTGAATGTTAAAAGAGTCACTTCTTACTTTCCCCACAAAACGGACAACTCTTTTACAAGTTGAGGTACCAATCTTTTACTTCTACTTTTCTGAATAATCAGAATGGCAGACGAATTAGTGGGGAGTGTAGGGTGTTTGTATTTACAAAGGAGAAAGGGTACTTATGAAATATTTTATATTTGTGAACAAAAACATGTCAGGCATTGTTGGAGAGAGACAAATATGATACATAATCCTGTTCTAAAGTATACGTATGATGTACAAATATTTTTCTCTCCCTAGAGGGACAGTGGTTAGATCAGATAATCTCTTTGAAGTTCTACTTCTGTAGATTCAAGTATTTAAAAAGCAATTTTAAAATTAAATTGAGGAGTTTAGACTAAAGTTTAAATTATACATACGTATAGAATCAATATTTCAAAAATTGCATTTGTAGTATATTATGCCTTTTGCTTCTTAAATCCATGAAACCCAACTTGATTTAAAGTTTTATATGAAGTTATTAAAAATATGAAGAGGATAAAGTAATCCTTTATATTGGTTCTTGTGTTATATATTATGTTCTGAGAAAATGATTTGTGTCGGTATCTCCCTGATTTCTTTCTTTGAAACTATAGACTCAGTCTTAGCAAAATCTTCATTTTTTGCCCCATTATTAAATTGTATATTGTCTCCTTTTGCTGTAGTTTACCTGCCTGTTATAATTTTGTTATTTTAATTGGTAATAGAATTTATGTATTTGTCAGGTAAAATATGATATTGTGAAATATGTATACATTGGGGAGTCAGCCTATTATAATCTGAAAAGTATTTCATTCTCTCAAGACTAGATCAGAGGAACAACTGCCTATTTTCATTGCTTGGGAGCATCAAGGGCTTAGGAGGAAGAACTCATTAATTGACACTCTTCTCAACCAGAACCCGGCTCTGCTCTGAACTGTGGGTGCTGGCCTCTTAATTCTCTGGTAGACCTCTAAGCATTTGGGACAATTAGGTCTCCCCTTGTGCCTCCCTGACCTCCTTCACCAAAGATAACTGAATGCCAAACTTGAAAGATAAATTGGTCAAGCAGCAGCAAAACACTGAGTATTAGAATTTTAAAGCATGATTCTTAATCCTCAAAGAGATGAAACAATCTAATTTGTAAACTCTCATCTTGCTTTTAATACAGGTACTCTGTCCCTTTCTTTCTCAAAAAAAAAAAAGCACAAAACACCCCACCAAAAATCCAAGATATTTCATAAACAGGGCTATTAAAATATTATTATGGGAAGTAAATTATTGTGGAAAGGATCATTATAGAGTCAAATGTTCTCATCCTATGGGTGGGAAAACAGAAATGTTCATGGTAATTTTTTCTAAATAAGGTTATGTAAGTGAATTTATATACTGTACTTTACCTATTTGTTCTTAATCGAACTTAACCCTAATTTTATCTTTTTCATATGGTAAAAAAATATACATTGCTACATATCAAAAAGCTGTTCACTTTTCCTTCTCCTGAATAACCAGGCTCTATTTTCCAAATATATTGCAGCACATGAATATATAAGTGGCATTTTAGCACAGTGATTTGTAACCTTCTATGACCTTGATTAGCAGCTCAGCTCATGTTCTTGTTTCAGGGCTTTGACCAGCTTCGACTTGAAGGATTGCTTTGCGATGTGACCCTGATGCCAGGAGACACAGATGATGCCTTCCCTGTGCATAGAGTCATGATGGCATCTGCTAGCGATTACTTCAAAGCTATGTTCACAGGTAGCTCTCCTTCTAGGATGTTCCATACATATTAAAAGCAACATGTGCCAGGCGTGGTGGCACATGCCTGTAATCCCAGCACTCGGGAGGCTGAGGCAGGATCGCTTTGAGTTCAAGGCCAGCCTGGGCTACATAGTGAGCCCGAGACCAGCCTGAACTACAGAGTGAGACCCTGTCTCAAAAAACAAAACAAACAAACAAACAAAAAGCATGAAAATTGATCTGTAAATCTTTTATTTTAAAAATGAAATTCAGTTATTTTGGATTCTGTCTCTATAAGAGGAAATCCTTTCAAAAGCAATATTCACTGATGTGTATGGTTGTGCATGGTGAAATTCATTTATGGGAAATTGATGCTTTTTTTTTTCACCATCCATCTTTATTTCACAGCTTTCTTCCCCCTTTTTATATCTGAATAGAACGTCTGAACTCAGTGTCCTACTACTCTGGTCTTTAATCTATCAAACGTAGGTAGTGGCAGGAGAACATTTTGGAAGCACTTGCATTATATATGATCTCCATTAGTATAGAGATAATCTTCTTTAAGTACTCTTTTAACTGTAAAATATGCAAAAGCCTGACTCTGGGAGGAATGCTTTTTCTTGATTTTAATTGGCAGCAGAAGTGAGTTTGACCTTAATTATCCACCTTCTTTTAATTGAATGTCTTTTTATTTAAGGTGGAATGAAAGAACAAGATTTAATGTGCATTAAGCTTCATGGCGTGAGCAAAGTTGGTCTAAGGAAAATTATTGATTTCATTTATACTGCAAAGCTTTCTCTTAATATGGACAACCTTCAAGACACGCTGGAAGCTGCCAGCTTTCTACAGATTCTGCCAGTTTTGGACTTCTGTAAAGTATTTCTCATATCTGGGGTAAGATACTTTCGGGTCTTCTTTTTCCTGTGGTAGACACCCATGTAGCCTGTTTTAGGATTTATGAAAGCTGTTGTGTAGCCCTGTGAAACTCTTGCCTTTAGACAGAGGTGTCACATAGTATGTAGTCTGGAAGCAATTTAAGATTAAAACAGGTGCAATTTTACAAAATAAATCACTTAACAAAAGCTTTGGATGTTATCAAACAATTGGGGATGCTAATAGTGTTTGATAAAAATGTGTACTTTATCCTGTTTGATAATGTTATATAACTTAATTTGGTTTTATTCACCTTAATGATTTTATACGGCATGCTTCTTTAATGGAATTGTATGGGAAAATAATCTGAGTGTCTAGAAGTCTGTTAACTTGGGGATGGTAATTTGTTTTTTTGGGAGCTAGGTCTTAAGAGCTACATTTTAAGATTCTGTGCAAACCTGTAAGGACATCAGTATGATTTCTTAGAAACATAGTACTCACTGAATAGTATTTAGCCTTTTTAAACTACTAGTCAGTAAAGTACTTAGCATTCACCCAGTTCCTAAAGAAAGTGTTTTATTTTAGTTAAGCCCCTTAAATTTTATTTTGGATGACTAAATGCCTGAGTTGGACAGAAAAATTGCTAGAATTTCCAGAACACTTAGAGTTTGCTTTTATGGTTAAAGTGTAGATCAACAGTAAGTTTTTATATATTTTCTCATTCCTTATGTTGTTGAACAATACACTTATTTATAGTTGGGATTAACTAATATAAATTTAATATTGGTAAGTAATTGCTGTTAGGCCTCCCTCTGAAAATGTAACAATTTTTGAGAGTGGAACCTTCTTACTCTTTCAAAAGAACATGTACTTAATTATTTTATTAATAAGATGGTCTTTATTTGTCAGTAGATTAATAAAGAAAATGTGGTATGGGCATACACAGTGGAATATTATTTGAACTTATAAAAAGAGTGAATTCCTTGTATTTTCTGTAATGTGGCTGAGCCTAGAGGGAATTATGCTAAGTGAAATAAGCCAGGCACAGAAAGACTAATACCACCTGTTCTGTCTTGTATGTAAGAGCTGGAAAAATTTATCTCATGTAAGTAAAAAGTACAATAGTGGTTACCAGAGGCTGGAAAAGGTAGAGGAAAAGGAGATACTGGGACATGTTGGCTAATAGATACAAAAATACAGCTGCCAAAGAAGAATAATTTCTAGCATTTTACAGCACAGTAGGATGACCATAATTAGCATTTTGTTGTCAATTTCCAAATAACTAGAGAAGGTTTGGAGTATTCTTGCCATGAAGAAATGATAAGTGATTGAGGTGATGGTTTTCATTTTAAAGTACTCAAAATCACTATTTCACAATTACTTGTATATTGTTAAACCAATTGTTATTTTAAGAGTTTTATGGCAACATTGTGTTATGTTGTTGTTATGAGTTACATTGTTGGCCTGCATTGTTTTTACATAAACAAGTGGCTCCTGGAGTTGGGGATTTAGCTCAAGTGGTAGAGCGCTTGCCCAGCAAGCACAAGGCCCTGAGTTCCAGCCCCAGCACCCCCAAAAGAAACAAACCAACAAAGAAAAAAAGTGGCTCCAGTGAAGTTTGTTAATTTCCCATGCTGCTTGCCATCATTACTGAGTTTTTGTACTAAATCTAATTTTAATTCCATCATTCAAAGCCCATTCCCTCAAGAGCCATATACATCTTTTCTCTAAATTTATGCCACTGACATCATATAACAACTTCAAGTACAAATGAAGTATATTGGATGTATTTTTCAAAATGATTCAAGTGCAGTAGTTAATCTAATAGTTAACATTTCAAGTTTGACATTGCTTTACACTGATCTTAGGAGCACATGGTCATCTGGTGCCAAACCAGAGACAATGCCACGATTTCTTGGGAAATAATCATTCACAAGAAGCATTGCCTCACTGTTGACAGTCTCTAATATAGAACTTTAATGCTTATAACTTCAGATATTGATTGTGATTCTTTCCTTTACTTGAAAGAAGAGGAGCAAACTGGATAATAAATAAATAAAGTCATATAATTGCAGTATATTATTGTCAAAACAATAGAAAACAATTTTGTTTCAGATAACTATTTGGCTTTGTTTAAAAATGAGATCCCAACAATTTTGTACTTTTAGCAAATTTCTAGTAATTGAAATGTTGATTCTTTAACGTATTTGAAATGTTTCTTACCTACTGTCTGTTTTAACCCTTTGGAAATTTTCTTATTTTTATAAACATTTAATATTATTTTAAATATTTTGTTCTTTATTCCTAGTATAGACAGCTAAATTAGATAGAAATAATAGACAGACAGGGATGGATCCTCCAGGGAGTCAGTACAGAATATGAAAACACATCAGAATTGTGGCCGGAGGCGCATCTGAAAAAAGCCAGGCCTCAAGATGGAGATGAAATAGCCAGGCCTGCAAGCCTCCATAGAGATAAACAGCAACAGGAGATTACACTGTACTTGTCCATACCTGTTTCAGTAAGTCCAGATAGGCAACAGTGGCCTCGGGGGTGACCAGAACATCCAGACCAATCCCCGAATCCCTTTCAGTTCCTTTCCAAACAATGCCTTGTTCTTTCTCTGTTAGAAGTTACAGATAAGCTGAAATTAATGATGTTAGCCATATGCCCTTGCTACGTGCCTCACGTTCCCATTGGATCAGTATTAGCTAAGTGACTGCACTTGTGTTGGTTGATTGTACGGTAGTTTGACCCATGTTCTACTCACCTTGTGATTTTGCTCTATAAAACATTCTTGGAGAAAAAGCCTCTGTGGCAACCCCTTTTGAGACCCCTCCTGTCTCTTAGGAGCTCTCTCTCAAGAAACCTTTCCTACTCTTAATCTCCTTTGTCCCTTGGAATTCATCCTTCCATATTTGGGGGACACAAACTTTGCACATCTGACATCTAGCAGGTTGGGAGTTATTTTTCCTCATCACACTAGTATCCTCTGCAAACAGCCCAACAGCCATTTCTAATGAGGAAGAGGCTTCTCCTTAGTAAAGCTTGCATGTGGTATAGTTTATTATACCTCTCTTGATTTGGGGATTTTCTTGCCTATGGGCTCTCTTTTTAGCATCAGTCTAGTCTATCTTTCCTCCATCCTGTTTGCCAAGGATATGACCGTGTGCTTTTACAATGTGAATCTTTCCTCAGAATCCATAGTTTTTGACAAAATTTTATAGATTATTAGTTCCAGGAACCTGTAAAATCCGACTTTGCCTTTATCCTTCCTTCTTGGATTGTTTTTCTTAATTAAACCTATGTCCATCCTTACTCTATATCCCTTTGCCTTCTCAGTAATACTAGCTCTGAGTGCCTTTTCTTAAAAGAGCTGAAAATTTCAAGATACTATAAATAATTTACAAGGAGGATTTATTTTTTAGTTCTCTTACAAGCTAAGTTGTTATGAATAATGATTTCATGTTTTAATAATTGTATGCTGAAATCAAATGTTGTGGAGGAAATAGGTTTTATTTTTTTAATGACATAATGAGATTAGCACTCACACAACTGAAACACTATCCAGGTCAGAACTGTTAGAAAGACAAATTCCTTTTTAATACAGTTTCTTTCCTGTCCTGCTCTTAATCACATGTAATGAGGAAGAACAGCAGCAGTACATAAAATGAGCTGACAAATAACCCAGAAAGCATTTATATGTTAGTTTTGAGTGACAAATTTAAATATGATAGTAATGCCACTCTGATCTTTGATTGGATAGAAAGAGCAATTTTCTGTTATTGAGCATCAGGACTAGTAGCAGAAGAGTGATCCTCCACCTAATTTCACCATCCACGGCGCCATCCACTGCAATAATAGCTTTGCTCCCCAGGTGGTAATTAGTATTATAGTTTATAGGATCTGACATTTTTGTTCTTGTTATGTTATTTTCTTGACACTTACAGAAAAGAAGACTATGAAATGAATTCAAAAGGGTGACAGTTAAGGGTATTAAAGCAAAGTAGGTAAAAATTTCTGTAAAACTACAAACACTTTCATATATCATGGAGAAAATTAAAAACCTTTTTACTCATATACCTTTAAAAATTAAATAATGTTTCGTCCTTATGACGTATAAGTGTAACATGCTAAATATTAGGCAGCCACTTTTTGTTTTACAAACAGGTTGAAGTTAAAGGTTTTGTTTATTACTTGTTTGTAATTTGAAAAATAATTTTATTTATTTATCTATTTATTCATTTATTTATTGAGACAGGGCCTCACAGTGTAGTTTGGGCTGGCCTTGAGCTCATGATGATCTTCCTGCCTCAGCCTGCCAAGTGCTGGGATTACAGGCACGTGCCACCACACCTGGCAGCAATTTGAGTTTTAGCATCTATTCTTTGTCCCACAGAATTTTTGTTATAGAGGATAAACCCACAGAATAAACCCAATCTTACCCTTCAAGGCATAGTGTTCTGTTTTTGGAATGCCTATAACAGCAGAATGTAATGAAATGTTTTTAAATTCTTATGCCTTGTATTTTTCTATATAACATATATGAGTTTCATGTAAAAATTTAGAAAATTTCAATCTTTAGCATAAATGGGTTAATGTTATATTTTTGAAGCAAGATGTTTGTAATTGAATTGGAAATATTACCATTTAAATATAAAAATATACAGAGCAAATGAAACAAAGTAGGAGAAACCATTTTCTTTATATAAAAGCAAATTTAGTTAGAGAATAAAGATGCCATGATGCTTTAGACTTGGTGATACTCCACATTTAAAATATTTTAAATTGTATTTCCCATTTTTGTATACTGTTGCTTCCACTAGTGTATTATTGTCAGTGAGGGGATAGGGAGGTCAATTCGATATGAGAGAAATTTTATCGATATGACTAGAAATAATAAAGAGTTAGGATCTGAGACAGCAAAATATCAACAATACAAATTATTCCCCTTTTATTTTAATTTGGTTGGCATTATTTACTTCTTGGAGAAATTAAAATACTGTTATAGAAAAATTAACAAAGTAAAAAAAAGTTTGAAACAGAAAATAAAGGAATTACATATGTTGGAGACAGGCAAAAGGGACAGTATGGTTCTTTTAAGGAAAAATTAAAAGAATCAGAATTCATTTGTAAAGACAGTTTCTTTTGTTTTGGGAATATCTTCATGACTTGTTGGTTTCCTATAAAAACAAATTTTGTATATATATATACATACATACATATATGTATGACATTCCTTATTTAATGTAAATTGGATTTATCCATAAATATCCATAAATAGACATATCTTTTAAAATTATTTTCAATCTTGGAATGATTTAGTGTAAGTTAGATTAAATAGTGCTTACATAATTGGAGTTCACAGTTAACAAAACTTTTTTCTATCCTCACTGAATCAGTCTTGGCTTCCTTATCTCCATTGCTGATACTGAACAAATACCCCAGGTGGCCATAAGAGTGGTTAATGATCATGCATCTACTCTGATTGAGTAGGTGCCCATCCAGTACTGTACTAGTTGTTAAACATTTTAAACATCACACCTGCCTATAACCTTAACCAGCCATTCTTGCCCACCTGGGACTCTGTATGGGAAGAAGAGGCCTAGCCTGATTTCAAACCACTTTAGCCCCATAAATACCATTGTGATCATGTTAATTGTATCCGATAAGAGGAGTGAATTCAAAATTCAAAGTGCAAAGGAATCTATTGGATTTGCCACTGACATTTACAAGCTGAAGATAGATAAAGACAGAGAGGATTTATTTTTTAATCATCTTTCTTCTCTTCTCTTCTTTTTTCTTCTTCTCTCCCTCCCTCTCTTCCTTCCCTCATTGCCTTCTTCCTTCCTTCCGTTTAAACTCTTTTTGGTGGTACTGGGGTTGTAACCCAGGTCCTACTGCATTGTAGACAAGCATTCTGCTATAGAGCCACACCCCTAGCCCTTCCTTTGTTCTGATCAAAAATTCCTTCCTTGTGTCCTGTTCTCACCTGTGGAAGGAAGAGTGGGGAAAAATGCCTGTTACATCTCCCGTTGTCACTCCAAAATAGCTTGTTTAATTTCTTCCTAGTGTTTTTCTGCAGACATGTTTTCTTTCTCTGAATATGTTGTACTAGATGTCAAGTAGTCATTTTAATAAATCAGATAGCAGGAATTTTGTCGATTGAATGGCTGAGGAGACTTCTAATTTTGCCAAAATTTCTTAGCCTTTGCTTTTCCCTTGAGAGTACAAAAGCAGATACTCATTTTATTGTCTATATGAGAATCTATTTGTATGTAACGCTGACATTTAACAAAATGATATCTCAGATTTCCGATGAAGTCTGATATTGAAATATCAAATTATATTAATGACGGTGTTTGGATACATCAGGTATAATTTGAACAGCACAGCAACAGTGAGCACTAGAATATTAATTGAATACCACTTAAAAAACTAGGATGTTAGAACTGACTTTAGGAATACTGTGAAGTTCGTTTGGTTATAGTGCATCGATTTATAATAATTTATGTCAAGGAAACTTAAACATGCATGTGATTGTTTTTAAAAAGTTTTTATAGGTTCCCACTTGGAGTTAAAGAATTTTGTCCCTTTTTGCTGCTTTATCCTTTTAAATGTCAGTATACTTATTTGAATTAACTTGTGTTGTAACTCTGTTTTCAAGAGTACCTTCTTTAGAATATTGATCAAGTCTTTAGACAAAATTACATGAGTTAAGATGAAATTAGAGTTCTTTCTACCTAGAAATTGTTAATAAATAAGCTCTAAACATCATATTTTGTATTTTCAAAGTCTAATATATTCTATTAGAATATATATGTACATTGCATTTATTATATGTTGTATTATAACATATCCATTTGTTTATACTCTTTAGTCTAAATGTTTGGACTTTTACTAGAAGTCACGCTTTTAAGAATCATGACTAGCCAGGTATGGTGGCACATACCTGTAAATCCCAGTACTTAGGAAGCTGAGGCAATGCCAGCCTGAACTACATAGGGAGACCCTGTCTCAAAAAACAAACAAGCAAGCAAACAAACAAATAGAAAAAAATCATCACTGATTTTGAAAATATTCACCATATAGAAATTGTAAATATTTAAGGAGATAAATATTTTAACCCTGTTTAAACATTATGCAATATATATATTTAAACATTACTTGCTACCTCATTAATATGTACAAGTTATCAGTTGAAAATAAAAAAGAATGACTGAGAAGTGAATTGAAAGGAACCATAATAGAAGAGTCTTAAATTTTACCCCCAAATATTTACCATTTTCCATAATTTTTGATCTGCTTATATTACTGTGATTTTAGATTTTGCTTCTTTAATTCTTTTACTCTATTATTAATTTTTTTCCTTTGATTACATGCACTTGATGAAAATTCATTGTATCTCATTTTAAAATTAATAAGGCTCTTGTAATTTGCTATTTTAATCAACAGATATTCCTTTTTTAGTTCCATCTATCATTAAATCTTTAATTTTTATTGTCAGTATTCATAGGCTTTAACCTTTGCTGTATACTCACAGTGTGGTAGGTGTTGTGCAAGAGCTATAGAAAATACCTAGTCCTGCTAGTAAGAAGATTATAATTCAGAAGATTACAAAACACCATTGTCTGGTAATTTTTAAGAAAAGGGCAGGCAGCTATCACTATTGACTAGGTGGTCTGTTAGGGTCTTTTCTAGTCCTGCGCATCTGGATGTATAGGCTATACTGATATATAGAAGGTATTTCCCACATGCCCCTAAATAAAAGGTAGGTTTCTTTCTCCTGTTATTTTAATAATGGTTTCTCATTGGATAAAGTGGAAGAAGCTAAAACGGAGGGCCTTGATACCATTCTGAATTATATAGTTTGATATCTAATCTTTAATCTTGGTCTGTTTCAAATGCTATAAATTTAGATTTAAATTGAATGACTAACAACTGGTGGTCCTGTTTTGCCCATGTAAGGAACCCATTCTTTGCTGTTTTTATTAGTGATCATATCAATGATGATGAGAATCTGCATGCTCAGAAATTATATTTGTGTTGTCATCAACTTTTACTTATCCATACTGGTAAATATGTACAAAAATATAAAGTATCTTCATTCTTGAGAGGGGCTGTTTGTTACTTGCTTTGGGAAGGTATGTCTCGGTTGCCCCAAATGGGAATCCCTTCTGCCCAGAGCTATTTGGGCAATTAAATATTAACTGTAACTCCATTTATATGACTTACAATTTTATGACACACCAACCTGCCTCTCCTAAAATTGAGTTTAAATGAACTTTTATTCATACTAACAATCTAAGGTATCAATACAGTGTTAAGCTGTGTCTTTCTAGAAACCCATGATTTATTTTCCTGCTTCTCTTGTGTGATAGTTATGTTTTTGGTATTTTTAAATATACGGCTAAGTGTAATAAGCGATTAGAAATTTTTGATGACTTTTATAAAGCAAATCAACTGATTAAATGAGTACGAATTCTTCTTGAGTAATGAATGTATTAAAATAGCTGTGTGTGTGCTAATCTTGGAGCCTTCTGTGCTGTAATGTCTTAACTGGGCTGTTATTTTAGACACAGGAGTACTGCTTTTAGCTTCATTCAGCTTTTAAATGAAATATCAGTAGAAGAAATTAGCCAGTTTTCTCTTAACCATTGGATGTATCTATTAACAATAGTTATGGTATTAACAATACATTGATGAGTTTTGCGTGACACCTTGAACATGCTCCCTGACAAAATTAGCACACATATGTATGTACACACGCACCTCTGCCCACGATCTGTCTGTACGTTTGTATACATACACACCGACACTTATATCGTGAGCTTGTTTTTGTGATTTATTCCTTGGAGTGTATTTTCCCTTTTTTTTCCCTTTGACCGGTCAGTTACTGAAAAGAGGTCCTACTGAAAGAAGGGCCTCTATCATTTCTTCCATTGCCAATTTTCTGCTGTACAGTTTTAGTCTGTGCTGAGGACATGGCTTGGGGCTCATTTGACTACAAATAAACTAGAGTATGCTGAGAGTAAGAAAGTGGCTAAAGAAAACTCCATTGCCCAGACCCAAGCAGTACATACCCAAACTCACCTGTGTGCATGATTTGATGTAGATGCATCCTTCCTACCCTCAAGCCCTCAAGAAAGCCATTCCCTTGCTTATACTTCCAGGTAAATGTTGTGGAAAATAACTTTGCCCAAGGAGTAATTATCCTATTAAATTCTTTTCATTATGAACAATAACATTTGATGGAACAGTATGAATGATAGTAATGGGTGATGCCTATTTACATGAGAGGGAAATCTAGGGATTAGATATTAGAGCTTTCCTGTTTGTGGATCTGCTAGCTGTGTGGTACCTTTAATTATCATCACTGAGAAGTAGATTGGCGTGAACCATAATAGAATAACCTTTTATTTGTATGTGTGTGGGGTGGGATTTTCCTTTTTAGTGAGAGAAAACTAATTATTTTGGACATAGTCAAGTTGTAACTGTTTCTTAGATAACTTCTAATTTGGCTGATCATTTTCTTTGTTATCTTACTGAATTAAGTAAAGGTGGTTTACATATTCTTTTTAGATTATTGACACATAAAAATCTTTATTTGCGCCTTTGTGGACATTAAAAAGCATAATTCAGTCTTGTTCTAGAATGGGTATTTGTGTGATCGAGATGTGTGTGTCAAGAAAGTAATCATGTTTTAATTTTTGTTTGCTTAATAGGTTACTTTAGACAATTGTGTCGAAGTTGGGCGCATCGCAAACACCTATAATCTGACAGAAGTGGATAAATATGTCAATAGTTTCGTCTTAAAGAATTTCCCTGCATTGCTGAGCACTGGAGAGTTCTTGAAACTTCCTTTCGAGCGTCTTGCCTTTGTGCTTTCCAGTAATAGCCTTAAGCATTGCACTGAACTTGAGCTCTTTAAGGCTACCTGTCGCTGGCTTCGCCTGGAAGAGCCTCGGATGGACTTTGCTGCAAAATTAATGAAGAACATCCGATTTCCACTGATGACACCGCAGGAGCTCATTAATTATGTGCAAACAGTGGATTTCATGAGAACTGACAATACTTGCGTGAATTTGCTTTTAGAAGCCAGCAATTACCAAATGATGCCATATATGCAGCCAGTTATGCAGTCAGACAGGACTGCCATTCGGTCTGACACCACTCACTTGGTTACACTAGGAGGAGTGCTGAGACAGCAGCTGGTTGTCAGTAAGGAATTGCGCATGTATGATGAAAAGGCCCATGAGTGGAGATCCCTAGCTCCCATGGATGCCCCACGGTACCAGCACGGCATCGCTGTCATTGGAAACTTCCTCTATGTCGTTGGTGGACAGAGTAATTATGACACAAAAGGAAAAACAGCAGTCGATACAGTGTTCAGATTTGATCCTCGATACAATAAATGGATGCAAGTTGCATCTTTAAATGAAAAGCGCACCTTCTTCCACCTAAGTGCCCTCAAAGGATATCTGTATGCAGTTGGTGGACGAAATGCAGCTGGGGAACTGCGTAAGTGTGAGCATTCATATTATGCAGAAGCCAATTTCTTTCTTTACCCAGAAATTCTTTTCACATCATAAACGAAGCAGTTCTGTGAAATTACAGACAAAAATATCACTACGGCCTTATATTAAGACTATTTTTCTTAGAAAATATCAGAGACTATCTGCATGCCTTCTCTGGACAGATATTATATCTTTACAAATGCAATGATATGTTGTAGAATATTGTATTTGTGCAACGTATATTGTTTTTATCATTAAAGTTCAATTAGAAACTATATTCAACTAATTTAAATTCTAATAGAATCTTGGAAAGAAGTTTGATGTGTTTCTTCATTTTCCAGTTTTAAAACTCCACATGATATTTTACCGAACAGGTTAAAAATCTTTCTTTACAGAAGACTGACTTGTGTCTTCATTTCCATAATTTGATACCTATTAGAGGCCACATAGTAAGATAATATTCTTTATAGATTAAATGTACAAAGTTTAATATTATCCAAAGTTTATTTACTGTGAGTATTCTCATCCATAACTATTTCAAAAACCATTCTCTTGTTGAAATATCAGGCAGTTTTCTTCATTCTAAACTGATCTAGTAAGCTATGTAATGGTCACTTTTTTTGTCTTTCTAATCTAAGGTTGGTCACAATTATATTTTAATATAGAAATACTTTGACTATATAGATTAACCTTAAAAAATGCAGTTTTGTTATTTTAGATTAAATTGGAATAGTATGGCTTTTCCAGAAAAAAGACAAGGAGACTGACTTCTAATGTGACATTTCTGTCATTACTATTATGGACTGGTGCTTTTTTTTTAAACTTCTGTTTTTCTATTATAGAGTCTTTATAGTTCACCACTATTCCAGGTCCCACAATGCTGGGGAAGTTCAGTGTATTGTCATTGGCTCTGAATAAATGCAGAGTGCTGCTCTGCATCTTCTTGCCTCATATTCTAAGAAATAGATGATACTTTAATGGATTTGAGACTAGGCTATTTATTGGAGAAATGAACTACTCTCAGCACTTATACTTTCCTTTTTATAAAGCCACTTCATGCTAGTGGCATGGTCTTAATGTTACTGATCTTTTCTACGCAATTTTTTTTTTGTGTGTTTACCGTGTTATTTTTATAAAACTAGGCTTTCTAGATTGTTGGACTGGGTGGCATGATCACTAACTACACAGATTCCCAATCTGTTAATCTGACTTTTAAAAGCACCTGAGGCATTAGTGTCTTTAGTGTAGACTTTTCATTTTGGGTCTCATCAGTTAACCCACACACATTATTTTCATATTTCTATACTATTTTAAATGTATGATGTCTGAAAATATACAGAATGTGCAAGTAGTGATTTTGTTATTTCTTAGAAAGGTGACCAGTATGACATAATCATTAAAAGTTCATAAATGATAGGTCATCAACTCTGGCAGTCAGTGGTCATTCTGAAACTTCTTTTCTCAAAGAAAATAGCTGCCTTTTTCAAAGTCAGTGCTTGCTCATTAGTGTTATAACTCCTTTTAATTCACAGTTTCTAAGTTTTCAATATATTCTTCCTAATATTAATTAGAGGACTTATTCTTCTGGGAATTAAAATCCTCAAACTAAAGAGAATTATTACATAAAACCAAGAAGGTAGAGGCTTCCTTTCTCTGATCCATCTCCGGCAGGGCAGTCTTTGTCTTTCTCCTGTGTCGTGCCTAGTTAGAAATCGACTCTCCCACTAGGCAAATGGCATATGTGCAGGTTTCCTTGATCACAACCTTCAGAAACCACCCCTCTACCCCTCATTAAAAACAGTCTTCTGTGTTTCATTTTGGAAGTGAAAAGAAACAAGAGAATCACGCTTTTTGTGAACAAGTTCTAAAAATGTACCAACGATTTGGTTTTATTTAGGCTTGAAAAATAAAAGCCCCTAAATTTAACCTAAGGGTAATGACTTTTTACAAAAATATTTCTCCTGTAGATGATATAAGTCCATTTTTATCTTATTTCATAAACTACATTTTCCACAAATATATATCTAATTGTAATATGGATACCAATACTTTGTGCCAAGGTACAACTTTAATTCCAATTGCAGTCTAATTTTTTGATATTTTGTCCCATTCGAAATGATTTCCTATAATAATAAGTAAAATTTGTAGAAAATGATTGCTTTCCTTAAAATCAGGGTGCCCATCAATTACATTCTGGTTGAAATTTTTGTTACAGAATATTAAAAGTTTAAAAATTATGGTTGGCTTATCAAGTGCACTCAAATTGAGTATCTTGGTTCCGGGAGAGCCTTTAGGTCACAAAGAGTCATTACATAAAACCAAGAAACAAGAGGCTTCATTTTTTTTATCCCATTGAGTTCTTCATATATTATACTCGAGTGGGAACATGAAGTAGACTGTCTCATCTTGTCATGTGCTATGTTGTTTAGGTATCCAAATTTGTTGTACCCTTCCCTGATTAAGTCTCTTCCTACTGAAGATTATCAATGAGTTATTCTGAATTATATTCATTAATGAAAATCTCTTCATATAAATAAGAAAAGAATTTGTATCACTTGGCCTTTCCAGTTTTTCTGGCCCCACTGTTTTTGCAGACTCACAGATTTTAGTTCTAAAGAAACTCCTGCTTGTGTTTCTGAATGTTCTAGCCAAGGCTGAGTTTTAAAGTTTTCTCCTGCCCTACAGCTCTGTTTTTAAGGAATCCCTCCTCCACACACATGTATCTGTTATAACAAATGAACATTTCCATGTTAAGTGATTATGTTGGCATATTCATATGCACATGTAAATAGACAAGGGGGTAGGAATGGGTGACACACAAAGGGGATTGATGAGAAAGTACTTAAAAATTCAATAGGTTCACTAATACCAGTACATCATTTATTCTTCATATACATCATAACCACCTCATATATAATTACAAAAAGACCAACAGCAACATTTATGAGACATTTTAGACCATTTTAATATATTCGGCCTTTTAAAATCATTTCATAGAGTGTATGGACCTAAGGAAACAAACAAAAGAAAATACCAGTGTGTCTGTGTGCCTAATTTATTGCTGAAATGTAATTCCTCAGAAATGCTGCTTTCCGCACACTGGTTACAATGAGAAACTACAGGACACTTAACAGGAGCTGTCACTTAAATAAAAAGGGGATTCAGTTATTTCTGGAATCTTTTAAAATTATAAGATAGAAGAAATCAATTTTTCTTTAAGATTTTCTGTATCGAAGAATATGACAGTTCACATATCTTTCAGTTCAGTTAAATATTTCAAAATCAAGCTTTCAAATAATGAAATAACTTACAGAAAACATTAAAATTTTAAACCATAAAATTACTAAACTTTATCATATGCTTCTATATCCTTTAATGGATCTGAGGTTTTCTTAGTCACTAACGAATGCCCTAGGATGCTGCAGCCCATTCTCCCTTTGTGGGGGCCAGTATTGTCACACAGTTTGCTTCAGGCCAAATCACAAAGAAGCGGGAAGTTCCACAGCATCCCTTGTGATTGATGCGAGGCCCCAGTGGAATCATATGAGAAAATAAGAACCTCTAATGTATACAAAATAAGCAACCTAAGCATAAGTCATATGTTGGAGAGATTCTCTGGCTTACATGTAAACCCCCTAGACTACGGAAATTAATTCTCTAGATTAGGGGCCAGAAAATTTCTGAAAAGGGTCAGAAAGTGTATATTTTCCTCTATATGGACCACTCAATCTGCGTCACAACTAATCAGCTCAACTGCTGTAGTGCAGAAGCACCTGTAGACAATTCATAGACATATGGTGAGGCTGTGTTCCAATAAATCTTAATCAGTGACCCCTGAAGTTTGAATTTTATGTGATCGTCATATAATTTTATGCCATCAAGTAGTCCTTTCACTCTTTTCCATCCCTTTAAAAATGTAAAACCATTCATACAGTTATTCCTGTGTGCCGTACAGAAACAGACAGTGGGCTGGATTTGGCCAACAGGCTGAAGTTTGCTGACCCCTACTCTAGATTTTCTCAGTTGTCTCCTTAGCATTCCCAAGTCTCATAGATTAGGATGAAACCACCACTTTGGGGCACATGCTCCTTGCCTTGCATCATTCCTTGGCCCCTCCTGCAATCAAAGTTATTACCACTCACCTGTATCCGACTGTCTTGTAAGTATGGAAGATAGAAACAGGTGGATGTGTATCCTCTCTTTTACTAGACACATTCTAGTTTCAAACGAAATACTATTGATTGTCCAAGAGCAACCACAATTCTGCATGGAGAAAGTCTAAAGGTTGACAATAAAGATTAAAGGACTAGAAAAGGTGAGGGAGGCTGCACATGGTGGTGCACGCCTGTAATTCTAGTGCTCTGGGCAGCTGAGGTAACAAGATCTAATCTGGCCCACCCTGGGCAGCTTAGCAACTTAGTGAGATCCTGTCTCAAATAAACATAAAAAGGAATGGGCACGAGGCTCAGTGTGAAGGCACTGAACTCAATGCCCAGTCCAAAGAAAAAAAAAAAAAAAAGAAGGAGACAGACAATTTAAGCTGGAAGAAAAAAAGTTTAGGGATGACGAACTATAGTTCCTGTGTCATTTTGGTTAATGTTCATCTTGCTCTGAGAGGCTCCTCTATGAGAAAGTCTAGATGGATTCCTATAGCCATTATTAGGAAAAAAATGCAATTAACTCACTTATAGAGGAACAGCATTATCTTTCTACATAAATCAGTAATCATAAAGAATTACAGCTGTTCAACTCCACCATAAAAAGAGTAAAAGGAAACTAAAGGAAATCGCTTCAGAACAAGGTGAATTAAACATAGAAAAGGACTTCTGTGATGTAGAAATTTCAAAATTCAAAGCATAGTTCTGCTTTAAGAAAAGCATACAACTATAGTGAAATCCATCTTTGGCTTCAAATAAGTGGAGGAGATGGTCTCTGGACTTCTTTTTAAACCATTTTTCAGTCAGGATGCATTATTAATTCACTTTATTGTATAAAATCTTTCCACTAATTAATTTGCTGATGCTATGTACAAATCAATGTACTAGGTCCCCTGTTACATGTACACAGATAAAGATAATAATGTACATTCAGTCAATTTTCTTGTGTGGTAGAATTCATACTAAAGGTAAATGGGAATGAACATCTAAAAAGACACCCCACCACAAAAAAATAATGTTTGAGGTGGCAGATATGCTAATTAACCTGATTTGATAATTACCAAATGTATTACATGTGCCAAAATATCACATTTCACCCCATAAATATGTGCAATTGTTATGTGTCAATTAAAAATAAAATGAAACTTAAAAAGACATCCGATGCCTGGAAATAGTCAAAACAGTAGTTGGACATGTAGCAGTTTAACTGGTTGTTGATTGTGGAAATATCCCTTATTTTGAGATGAGATTTTGCAGGATCCCAGGAACCTCTATTTGATGGAGGGATTTAGAAGAAATCGAGTTAGTAAGGATCTAGGCCTGAAGCAATAAACAAAGCTGGCACGAGAGCAGAACAAAATGAGACTAGTAAAAATCTTTGAGATAAGACTGAAAATTTAAACCTAAAATAAGTGAAAAAAGAAATCAGTACAGGAATACAAAACATGGTAACATATAGGTATGGGTGGAGGAGAAATAAAGGAGCTGCATTAGTGAATTTGATAAAGGAATGAAACTAGTAGGTAGAGCAGAAAAATAACCTCTTTTTCCCCACTTCCTCCCTCTCACTTGTGGTTAAGCAGGGAATCTCAGACAAAGGTTGATGCATCAGTTAGAACAACATTTGGTTATTAGTCGCTAAACCTTATTCCAATGGCTTGATCAAATAGCCCCACTCAGTAGTCTTCTGCTTCCCATGTTACTCCCAAGAAGTATATAATGTGGCTGAGCAAAGCTTCAAGGGAACCTGTTAAATTGAATTTTGTTTTGAGCTTGGTGCAGAGGTTCTCTGAACAGTGTTGTGGTTTTGTTGGTAAGAAAAAAAGAAAAATTGAAGGAGGCAAGACATTGGCTTTGCATCTGACAGTTTGGCAATAAACAATATGAGCTTTTCAAGTCAATCTAGATTTTGCTTTTGACCAGTCATTGTAACAGCCCTATTTCTTTCTTTTTTTTTTTATTGCATTTTTCACCTGTTTTGACTGTCATTGTTCTGGTGCTGTGGTTATAACATTGATTGTAAGAGATTTTAGTAAGTTAAGGTCACTTCTCCAAAATACTTTATACTAAAGATAATAAATTTACTACTCAGAAGTCTCCTTAATAAAGATCTTAACTTCTTAGTATGCTGCCAGTCATCTAGTCATCTTCCAGTTAAGAGTACTAGTACTTGCTGCAACGGGGATGGCTAAGTAGAATCTATTGGCTTTAAAGTGTACACGTAGAGACATAGTATGTATTTTGCAATGTGAATGTGAACTAAAGCAATAGGCTTTAGCAATTAGAACACAAACCAGGCAAGCGTATATTCTTTCATTCTCAATTTAAAATTTTGCTTCATATATGGCAAGCACATTCCTGTAATCTCAGAACTCTGGGAGACTGAGAGGCAGGGGCATCACAAGTTTGAGTCCAGCTTGGGCAACTTAGTGAGACCCTGTCTCATAATGAAATACTATTGTTAAAGGGCTAGCGATGTAGCTCAGTGTGAAATCCCTGTGTTCTATCCCCAGTATCAAAAATACTTGCTTCAGATACATTCATGTTTGTTCCTCTATAGTATGTCAACACAGAGGCCCAGAATTGAGGTATTTTTCCTTTCTTTTAGTATTTTTTATCTTTTCTTCTCTCTTATTTTTAAAGCTAAGACATTTATAAAGATATAACCAGTTATTATCAAGTTATAAAGATATAACCAGATTTTCCCCCCCAAAAAGAAACCTTAGCATTTTCTGTATTACATTTATGTACCAATTCCACACAAGGAATGTAAACATGTACTGCAAACATGTACTAGTAAAAATTTTAAAAAAGTCAGATTCTTACATCATCTAGTCTGATATCGATCTATTAATGGTTTGTATTAATGTTGTCTCAGTAATTACTACAAGAACCCCTTACAGGATCTCTTGGACCTATAATAATGCATGTTTCAGAGATTTGAGTATTATTATTGTTCCCACCTAAAAGAAAAAAAAAACAATTAACTGCTGTATTTGAGATTAAAAATAGTTTTATTTTTCTCTCTTTTTATAAAACAGCTACAGTAGAATGTTACAATCCAAGAACCAATGAATGGACCTATGTTGCCAAAATGAGTGAGCCTCACTATGGACACGCTGGAACTGTGTATGGAGGAGTGATGTATATTTCAGGTGAACAATTATCATGTGAACACAAATAATACATAAGCTTTTAAGAGAAATGGATAATCAAAATAATAAAAATAAAATTTTTATTGATTTTAGAAGATATTTTTGTGTGTACATAAAATGTTTGTGTGTACATATAAATGTTCTGGGCGTTCTGTGAATTCTAAGACTAGCAAAAAATCCATCCTACTGTAGATGTATAACTTAGAAGAAATTGGAAAGCATTCAGATTCTCCAATTTGCTTTCCAGTACTATACCCTGTATTCTGATAAGCACCATTCATATGTAGCAAAACTTATTTCACTTTATTTAAAATTTAACTACACTATTGGAGGAAATATATCATTATACAGTAAACACCCAGTACTGTGCAAAGACATGCATAATAGTACCTAATGTTCATTCTGTCTTTTGGTATAACCTGAAAAATATGTATTTCTTTTTTCCTTAACATTATAATGAAGTTCTACTATGGGGTCACTGAGTGAATAGTTCTGTGCTAATTCAGTATTTTAGGCATATGCAGAGATATTTTTTCTTAGGAATTCCAGAATGGCTACAGTTTATTCAGTATCACAGTAACAACTTTCATTCTCAAATTGTGGGTGTTCAAATCACCCTTCTGTAGAATTAAGAAATTTATCCTAATGTATTGATCACTTCCGAAATTGACATTTACTTTTCTTAGTCAGGTTTTTACTGTTTAACCCCACTACTGTCTGCCTCTGATGGTTTTCCTCCCGCCTGAGGCCTGCTGGTGCCAGACCAGCAGTTACTTTATTAGTGATCAAAGGTGTGAAGGGCATGACTATGAACTGATTCTCTGAACACTGCTTTGTGAAATCTGTAATCAGGAAGGATCAGTGAGAGGCCTGTAGTGAGTGACTGGCAGGTTTCTGATATTAAATTCATGAACAACTACAAGACGTCTTAGGTTGAAAGGGGCGTCCAGGAAATCATATGCTCTGCTAGTCAGTGGTTTACGCCATCTCCCTATTTTGTGTGTGTAGCTTCTGTGCCATTATAATGGGAGCTCTAAATCCTCTGGGAAAAAAATGACCGTTGAATTTGCCTTAGTGGTGCTTTGGCATTTGGGTCTGTTTCACAGAAATGACTTGCCAATCAAGGGAAGGAAAGGAACCGAGCTGATTTTCAAGCCACTGAATACTACTTTGTTTTCTGGGAATTCTTTAAGTCAGAAAAACACACAAAAAGAGGAAGAAAATAGTGGTTGCTATTTGCCCACTTGATAGTAGACTTGTGAATGATACGCTGAAGATTAGCTTAGTTTTCTCCTTTGCCTGCAAAGACAGTTTGATCCTTTCATTGTACAGATTAATTTAAATGGGATCTATGAATACATTTTGTAGATGTTATAGACTTAATAGATCGATAATAAACTGCTGCATATACAAATGCCACATAGATTCAGCATTCAGAATCTTTTTTTAATTGTACATTCTGATAGCAGATCACATTACTCTCCCCACCAAAATCTCTACAAATCTGAACAATTCAGTATCTTCTTATAAGTTCGTGCATTATGTGCACAAGGCTTTCAACTTTTTCCAAGCATTTTGTTAAATATCTCACTCCTTAGTCAAAATCCTAATGAGCTAAGCAGAGGATATATTCTTATTTAGCAAGGAAGGAAATGGACACTTGGAATTTAAAGCGCTCTAGCCTAGTGCTAGCACCCAGAGGGCACCCACTAAAAAGCTTTGTAGTTGGGATTTACTGCAGACCCAACAGTGGTCAAAATATATTTTCACTCAGTCACACCTCTTAGGTAACATGGGTCTCCATTGGAGAAAGCCGTGACAGTAATACAAGCCATTTTTTTTTTCATTCTGAAAGAACATGGAAATGTTATATTCCTTATTTTTAATCTAAAGAACATTTACAGAGATCAAACATTTATAAGAATGCTTGATAAGCAATAATGTAATCTGTAGCTAAATTAATTATCTATTACCACCCTTTCATTTTTATGATCTGTTTACCTCATGCCTGTTATTTTCATTCTTTAGGAGGAATCACCCATGACACTTTCCAAAAGGAGCTCATGTGCTTTGACCCTGATACTGACAAATGGATCCAGAAGGCACCAATGACCACTGTCCGAGGCCTGCATTGCATGTGCACAGTAGGGGAAAGGCTCTATGTCATTGGGGGGAACCACTTCAGAGGAACCAGCGATTACGATGACGTCCTGAGCTGCGAATACTACTCACCTATCCTTGACCAGTGGACCCCTATCGCTGCCATGCTGAGAGGGCAGAGTGATGTTGGGGTTGCTGTCTTTGAAAATAAAATCTATGTGGTTGGTGGGTATTCTTGGAATAACCGTTGTATGGTAGAGATAGTGCAGAAATATGATCCAGATAAAGACGAATGGCATAAGGTTTTTGATCTCCCAGAGTCCCTTGGTGGCATTCGAGCTTGTACACTCACAGTTTTTCCACCCGAAGAAACTACACCATCACCTTCTAGAGAGTCCCCTCTCTCTGCACCCTAAGATCATCCCTACAACTAAGATGCTGTAGTCCTATCTTTGCAATGTGTCACGAATTCTCTTCTTTTTCCCCCTTAAGTAGTATATATGTTAGGATTAGCCTCCAGTAATTGATACAGATATTGGGAAAAAAAGATGCTATTGATGTTACTCGTGCTGTTCGTTTGGCCTAGAGTGTTTATAGAGTGATAACAAAACCATCCTGGAACTGTATCCCATAGAAGCTGATGTTTAACATATGAAAAAAAGGTATTGTCTATGAAATGTTTCTTCAGTACTTTTTAATGCTGTGTACTGGGTGTAAGGTATTTGTCATCTTACATTATAAGCCAAGTTGGAGGTGGATTATCGTAAATGTACAACTGTGCTCACTAGGCTTCAAAGTAAAAAGTTTTCCTTTCATCTTTGACTGTAAGATGTCAAAGGGAGGCAGCCTGCTCCAACAGAAAACAATACACAAAAGGTTGCCAACTCGCATGAGCTACCTCCCTCTTTTCATAAAGTGTTTTTGACATATCTGTCAACCCACCCGACTGTGTGGGTACATTGAGAACATACAAAGTTTCTTAGACACACAGGAGAAATAACTGAAATTCACAAATAGTAATTTTAAAAAAGCATGACCCCTCTGCTTATTAAAGAAAGGTTGGGGGTTTTTAAGTATGTTGAAATACACACACATACTTACAGCAAATACAAATTTTTAAAAGTTGTCAGATCAAATAAATGTGAAGTTCAAAAACTTCTAAAAAGCAGCTTCCATTAAAATGGGAATTCAGTATACACATACTAAATGCATGTATGTAGAACCATACTGAATTTAGGTGGATAAGGGCTAGAAACATTGAGCAACTAAATTTGTCACTTAGCCAAATTTTATCTTCAAAAACTGTATTCTACTCCTTCTCCTTTGCTGTTGAGGTAACTTACATACTCTATGTATTCTGTGTACTCTCAGTTAATAAGGTTATTTAGCACAAAGTGTAGCAGCTTCACCTGGAGAGCTGCTTTTGCTCAGTGAATTCAACTTCCATGTTTTACCTATTTTTCGTTGTTGTTCAATAAAAAAAAAATTATGTCATTGTGTTCTGAGGCATACTGTTACTGTCTGATTTGACTTTCTTTTATCAAATACCGTTTTTTGCAACACTCGGGTGGTCAAAATGCAGAGCACTAAGTAGGTTGGGTGAATTAATTGTTTATGACTTTTATTTAAAGAAGAAAGACTTTGACCAAGTTTAATTTTACTGGTGAAAACTCACTGCTGGTTGTCTTTGAGGAATTAATTTGTGGAAGATGCCAACTGACTCTTTTCCATTTCCTAGAACTGTGAGACATGACTAAGCCGTAGGGGCAGTTACACTTCTTGCTTTCTTTCCCTTTGTTTTAGACGAAGTCTCACTGTGTTTCCCAGATGACTAGCCTTGAACTGGACTGGTGTAATCCTCCTGTCTCAGCCTCCTGAGTAGCAGGGACTACAGGTGTGCCCCGCCACACCCACCTTAAGAGCAGTTCCACTTCCAAGGTCAGTTTCCCTCCTGAGGACTGAACACACTGAGGTTGCGGGGCTTGTGGGATGTGGATTCAGAGATGCCCCAGTGAACAGTTATTTTGGGTGGGGCGACAGTGTACACAGTGACTTCCCAAGCGTCTGCATACAAATAGTCCTCAAGTTCCCGGTGAGCATAATCGTCCCCAGGGTAAGGGAGCAGAGCGCTGAGAGAGGGCCTTCCGGAGGCTGAGCACCGCAAGACCTGCCGAAGAAGGGCCATTGTGATAGGACGGAGTGAGAACTGTGCCTCTGGCACTAGCATCTCTGGGTTTTGGGTCTGCACCTTGCTGGGTAACCGGGGCAAGCTACTTAAACTCCCTCAGTCTGGGATTCCTCATGTAAAATGGGAAGGGAAAGAAAAGAAAAGACTTATTTTGCCTACTGTGAAGGGACGGTGTAAAATGACCTCAAAGATTGTTCTTGACATAGGATCCTAAAGGAAAAATGTTTTTGTAAAAAATTATTTGAGAATTATGTTGGGACCATATTGTGATTTCTCCTGCTTTATCAGTAAATGATGATCAAATGAAATCTGAACCAAAAACTTTAGGGCTAGTCAAAAACAACTAGAGGGTCATCACATTTCATAATCAGTGGGGAGTTAGTAGCAAAGCTATCGCCATGTCTGTCTGGAGTTAAACATAATTAAGGAAAACAATTTTCCCATCAGTGGTACTTTTGAATGTTGGGAGGACCTGGTGTGAATTTGAAAGACACCCTGCGGGGAGACTGTTCTTAAGTGGGAACAACTGGTCCAGTGATTTCAGTTTTCTGTTTGCAGGCAGAGTGGCTTTAGCTGTTTGCACGCTGCCTGCCTAGATGGAGAAGTGCACAGGACAGACTAATGATATTGAGTCCACTGTGGGTATTCCTGGTCAGGCTGCTAAACTCCAAGTAGCAGAGGTTCTTTCCGTCCTGTGGCCTTTCCCCTCTAGGTCTGCAGAATTCTCACTAGTCAGTAGAAGAAAAAAAAAAAGTGGAGTAGTGCATGTATGAGGAGGCCAGTCTTGAGGGAGGCATATGTCACCTCTACCACATTCTAATGGCTAACAGCCAATGGTGTGGCCGTACACACACAAAGGGAGCCATAAAATGTCAGCTATGTTCTCAGGAAGAAGAGGAAATAGGGTTGGTGATCCGTGGCAGTCTTCCACAGAAAATAATACAAAGCATACACAGTTCTGTCCCACAGCTTACCCTTCTGCATCCATGACATGTATTATTTGGAAGCCGTTAATTTCACATTTTACAGTAAGAGCTATTATTAAACAATTCTAACACCTGAGAAATTATTATACATTTTTCTTCACCATGAATTCCTTATTTTCTTTACCATGAATTCCTTATTTTCTTTATGAAAAACTACCTACTAGTTATTGGTTGGCCAGATAAGCATTTCTTACATTTGCCTGTCTTAAATTCTTGGTCTAATTGAAAAAGAGTTATAGAATCCATAAAATATCAAAAAGTTACAATTTTTCTTCTTGGTCAAGGTGGCTAGGGTGTAAAGAATATAGAAAGAATTTACTATGCCTATTCTTATAATTTTAGAAAACTCACTTGATTATCAATATTTACTCTAAAATGTGGAATTATAACCTGAAGCTTTTCCTGTCTAATGATACTTTAGGGACTTTAAAAATATATGTATGTAGAAATATATATTTCTTTAGGAGATTCTGAAATAATTCTCTCATATTAGCACATGATAGCATGCTCCATAGGTCAGTTAAGTGGCATTTTATTTAATTAGTTCCACCATCTGACTTTTTTTCATTTCAAGGAACTTTGTGTGTTTTTCTTCCAAGAACAGTAAGCAGACGTTCCTATGTGAAAGTTGTCTCTGGCTCTAATTTTATTCTTGGCCCCCAGGCCTTTCCTTGTGGTTTTCATTTTCAAGCCATTGTTCTTTGCACACCAGATAGCTTTTGGAATAGGCAGGAAGAAAAGTAAATGCACAATAAGTCCTTAAGGATGAAGAACATTTTATTTTAAATTGGCAAAATGTATTGCCTCGCAAGCGCAAGGTCCTGAGTTTGATTCCCAGCACACACACACACACACACAAAAACCCCAAAGCCCCCCCGAAAAAACACAGCAACAATAAAAAAAATTAAAAATGAAAAATATAGAAAAATTGGAAAGTCTGATGGAAGAAAAACTCAACCATCAATAAAGTATATTTTTTTACCCAATTGTCATTTAAAAAATAGTGTAATTTTGTGTACACCATGTGCAATATTTTTGGATACATGGAGATATTATTTTCAGATACAAAATACATTTTGATACATCATTGCATTAACGTCTATTACAGAATACATCAATGCAATTTTTAAGATACAATTCACTAACCTACATTAAATCAAGTTTAACTATTAGGCAATGTCTTGGGCTTTTGTCAGTTTAAAAACTGTTAAATATTAATGTTCAAATAGGATGTCTGCCTAATTAAACAATAGTGATGCTGGACAATTAAAATATTTCATCAGTTAATGTAATTCATGTAATTCAGATCTTATAGTGAGTGGCTATTTCGTCTCTAATTAAATTTGGTATTCTTTATTGTCTCCATTAATCACGTATTACCAAATGACTGTCAAATGCTTCACCAAGATAAAAATTAAATGGAAAAAAGTGAGATTAGAGGCCATACCTCTGTTGAAACAACAAAAGGAAATATTACAACGAGGCTTGGCAAACATTTTCTGTACAGAGAGAGTAAATATTTTAATCCTCATGAGACATAAGGTCTCTATCACAGCTACTCAGCTCTGCTACTGAAATGTAAAAGCAGGCACAGATAATATGTAAATGAATGAGCATGGATATATTCCAATAAAACTTTATTTAAGGGCACTAAAATTTGAATTTCATGTAAATTTTATGTATTGCAAAATATTACTATTCTTTTGATTTTTTTCAATCATTTAAAAATATGAAGGCTATTCTTAGCCTGTGGGCCATACAAAAATAGGCCATGGGCCAGATTTGATCCACAAGCTATAGTTTGCTGATTTTTGCCTTATAAGAATGTGTTTCATTACCATTAATTGATTCCTTCAACCAATTTTATTGCAAGCTTATTTCATAACAGCTGGTGAAAAGACCTAGGGCTAGAAATGAAGGCAGCGATGCGTGGCCTCCTGAGCTCAATCTAGTTGGGTAATAGATATTTACAAGGTAGTGTGCTGGAGGCTGTGATAGGTGTGCGAAGAGGCAACATCTGAGCAGAGTCATGAGAATAGGTGGCTGGGAAGTGAATGAGTGGAAAGCTATATAGAAATGAAGACTAACTTAATAAAATACAACTTCTGTGGCCACAAAAGTGGCAATAAAAGAGCCAGTCTTTGAAATCTTAGCCAGTCTTTGAAATCTTAGCTCATGTCCTCTGTGATATAACTTCATCTTGCAAGTCTCTCACTAATTATATGAACTACCTACTTGCTGGTTTTGTACCAGATAGGGTCACATACAACTCACCCTGTAAAATATATTGAAAAAAGCCAGGCATGGTGACACACACCTGTAATCCCAGCACTTGGGAGGCTAAGGCTGAAAGACTGCACGTTTCAGGCCAGCCTGGGCTACATAGTGAGTTTGAGACCAATCAGGATTACATAGCAAGACTCTTTCTCAAAAAATCAAAATGAAACAAATTTATAACACAGTAGAGACCAGCATGGAATATTTTATAAGGCTTCCCTAAAATCTCAATGTATCACTACGCTTTTCACTGCAGAAAACCTCAACTCTAACCACAAGGAACTATGTTTTCTAACAGAACTGCAAAGCCCTCTTGAAGCAGAGGGAGGCCCCAGCGTGGTATAATTAGCTCAGTGTCATCAGACATGTGGGATTTTTTTTTCTCTCTCCACACTCTGTTTTGTCAATAACAGTCCTAGCGCACACCTGTGCAGAGAAAACCTCTCCTCCAAACATGGGATTTAAATTCTCATTTTCAATCCAATGAAGTCAACTTCACACAACTGACTGCCCTCGGGCCAGTTGCTAGGGGAGTGACAGGCATGGACTGGCTTAGTCACTATGAAATAATGGTTGTGGAATTAACCATAATGTCCCCTTCTCACTCAGGGAAAACATAAGGAAACAAAATTTAGCTAATTGAATTACTTGATTCGATTTCTGCATAATCAGTTTGAGCCTTTTCTGATCAGTGTTTTTCACATTCTGGGTCATAACTTATCAGGAAAGAGGTTCTCTAAGTGTGGGCCAGGCACCATGGTGTCCCTGAGACACTCTCAGGGGGGTCGAGAAGTCAAAACCATTTTCATCATAGCACTGACTTTTCTTACTTGTTATACTCTCAGTCTCCCAGGAGTGTACAGAGGACTTTTCTAGAGGCTAAAGGATGCAAAAGAATGTTACTGGTACAAGCGTTTGTGGACTCTTGTGTTCTGAAGAATCCTCATTTTTCACTTCTAATGTAGTAAATATCCGTAAATATAACCAACATGAGCGGAGCCTCTTGGGTGTCCCCAAATATGAAGAGTTTAAAGAAGTCCTGACACCAGAAAGTTTATGAACACCTAGTGTTAGTTAAAAAGTCAGTTTTAGTAGATTATAACAGCATTTTAACACAGAAATGGAATAAAAATGCATTATACACTATACATCATAATTTGAAACATTTTGTGATTTTTCTTTTGTTTATATAGATGTATATATGTGGATAGATTTGTATATTCATATAGACACTTATCTATACATATAAACTTCTATGCACATATATGTATAACCACATGTTCATATTCATGTATGAAAAAACAAAGTTTATGAGACAATACTTGCATATGTAAGTGTACACACATACATGCAGACTTTGTTAAAAAAATAAATAAAATGTCTTAAATATGTCAAAACGACCAGAGATAGAGGCTGAACATTGAATTTAAATTTTGAACCCTATTCTAAAAGGAAGCCCACAACTTGAGAGCTATTTAGAAAGAATTAAGTCTTTATTTTGTTTCATTTTTTAATATTAAAAATTTCAATAAACTGACAATGTATATGTTATAATATATATCAAGAATAATATAATGACCACCTAGATATCTACTATTTATGTATAATAACAATAATTTTTCCATATTTGTATAATCTTTGTTAAAGTATTTTAAAGTAAATTATGGATATTATTACATCCCTCCTCTAAATACATCAAGATTTGTATTTAAAACGAAATAAAATTTCCTTTTTAAAACCAATACCATTTTCCTGACTAAGAGATCCCCAATTACTTACCCAGTATACATTTAAATACCCATTAAATATTTGAGGCTTGAGAGCACAATGTGAGAGTATTTGTCAGTGTTAGAGAAACAAAAGTAGGTGTGGTCTGTGTCTGGTGTCCCCGGCAGGCCTCTGAGCATACTGGGCCTGTAGCAGGAGGGCAACTTGTCCTGGCTCAAGGGCTCAAAGGACTCATGGTCACCATCAGTGAAAACGTTTCCTCAAGCAGAACTTTTCTTCAGAGATTCAGGAAAGTACTAGTTGTTTCACGGCTCTCCGAAACAGAGCTGGCAGCATGCGAAGTATGGCTGGGATACCTGCGGGTGCAAAGGTGAAGAGAGGAAGTTTGATATTTTTATAGCAGGCTAAACTACTGGAACAGACATACCCCCAAATGATAACAGTTCAAACAGAACATGTCAACTTCTTATTCATATATAGTACAGCGGTACCTTGGTTCACAAATGCTTTTATTTGCAAAGTTCCCACACAGAAGCATTTGCCAAAATTTTGTTTTTGTTTGCAAACTTCATCAGGTGACAGACACAATTGTGGCCATCTTGCCCACACAAACACAAATGTCGACCAAAGTAAGCTTGTGAACCGAGGTACCACTGAAATAGTGAAGCACAGTAGTCAGGGTCTGAGGATAGGTCTCCTCCATACAGACACTCAAGAACCAAGTCTTTCATCTGTGACTTCCAATCTGTGACTGCCACGATCATCTTCATTCCTGTGACCAAAAAGGCAAAGAGGGAATGATTAAAGAGCAAGTGTGAGGATCTGTGGGTCACATCTGGATTTGGTAACACATAACTTTCTACACTGTCAAGGAGGCTAGAAATATGGTCTAAGACTGGACTCTGAAGAAAAAGGAAACAACTGTGGTAAAGCATTAGTAGGTTCTGCCATAGTGAAAGATTTTCATTTCTGTGATTTATGAGGTAGAATGTTTCTGAGGAACTAGTAAAATCTCATACAGGGTCTATAAGTGAAAAAAAAAAAAAGACCGTATGGGACATTATCTTGAGGTTAGGAAAAGAGCAAGAACAGACCGCTTTTCAGGCCTTGAACAACCTGTGTGTGGGCAGGAACAGAGAGGACCCATCTGCCCCATGCCCACTCTATTAGTCACCTTTCTAGCGTCAATGGTTTGCAAGACAGCATATTTAATACAGGACAAATACAAGTTACAACATTCACACACACAACTCAAATACAGGAAGAGTGCAGAACATCCATCTATGCACTGGAGACCCAAAAGATCTAATCAAGGGCTGGGAGCCCACGGCACTTTCCCATGTACATCCCTGTCTGCACTAAAAGTTTGAAGAAATCTATACTGGAACCAGGATATGATGCTCCCAGTGGAGATGAAAACCAGAGCTCACCTGAAGCAAACAGCACCCATCTCCGCTAACAGTGAGGCCCCAACCTCCCTCTGCAATGAGAACAGCCAAGTTCCCTTCAGGAGAACCGCCTGCAATAGAGCTTCTCATGGGAAACAGCCACTGTTTATCTTCTGCTCTCATTCTCCTTTATGTTGTATTGGCAATAACCTTCAGGTGGATCCTCTATGCCCAGAACTATACCAACTCAGTCCAGCTGGGCGTTCCTGCGCAAGTTGACCGTATCAGTCCACCATACCCACCAATGCTGCTGATGGGCCTGGGCCTCATGCAACCCACATGGAAGGCCGGAGTGAAGACGACCTGTGCACACTTCCCTGCTGGTGCCACTGCTGGTCCCAGGCCTTGTGCAAACTGAGTGGGAGGCCAGAGGAGAGAGGCCTTTCATGCCCTGCACCCCCTGCCACTTCCACTAGCCTGGGCCTTGCACAATCCACTCAAGAGGCAGGATGATAGCAGCCAAACTACCAAATCCTGGCCAGGTCTGCTCCTGGGTTTTCCACAGTACAGGGCGGCAGAACTGACAATCAAAAGACTGACCTGGTGGAAGACGAGACCAACATGTAGGAGGAGAGTTTCACTCCAGGACTGAAGTGTTACCCTACCACAGAGACCAGGTGAGAGACAGCCTTGGGGGACAGGATTGAAAAGGAGTAGAGCTAAACAGGGATCTCCCAGGATCCCCTGGGAGGCTCACGCTCATGTCAGCTGGATCACAGTGCCTACATGCTTTGCTGGGAGGGCAGATTTGGTGGGTATAATTTCCAGAGGGGGAGAACCTGAAGGAGATGGCATTTAGTCCAGTGGTCTGCTTGACCTCTTGTACCCGGGCTTATATCTAACAGAAATGAGTGGTCCAAATTGTTACAGGTCAATATGTAAGTAGCTCAAGTGTCTTCCCTAAAGTCATAGACCTCTTTGCTCTGGTTGAGGACAATTTGTGAGTGATTCTTGGGGTTTGTCAGTGTCCAGTAGATACTTGATGCTATTGTTGTTGCTGGTTTTACTCCTATGGTCAAGGTGACATAGTTGTTGCGTTCAATTGTTTTCCAATATCTGTGTTCCAATATCTGGATTGCCTGGGAGTCATAAAAAATACTATGGCTCACTCCTGAAGAATGGAGCACTGGGCCAAAGAAGCTGCAAACCCCAGCACGTAAAACAAACAAATGAGAAAAATATAGAAACATGAAAAGAGAAGGCAACAAAATGCCTCCAAAAACTCCCAACTGCCCTAAAGCTGACCCATGGGGCATCAAAGGGGAGGAAATCATAAGCTATGCAGCAGAAAAGCCTCAAGAGGTATCAATCAGTGAAGGAAAAAGAATTCTATGAGATGCTTGATAAATTTAAAGAAGCTATAATTAATCAGATAATGCCCCTAATGAAAATGATCAGTAAGTCCAGAAAAAACACTTATAAAAATCTAGTAGAGCTAAAGAAAGAGATTCGAAACATGAATGCCCAACATAGAAAAGAATGGGAGTCCATAAAAAAGTTCCAAACAGAAATCTGGGAGATTAAAAATACAGTTTCAAGTACAGACAGCAGAAGGGACCAATGTGAAGAGTGTCGGCTCTACAGGACAGGGCTGAGGTCAATGATCAATTAATGAGAGATACCTTAAAAACAAGAGAACATGAAAAATGGATTCTACAAATGAACCCAGCTGCTAAATGATGGAAAGAGG
Source organism: Hystrix cristata (assembly GCA_004026905.1). Classification (NCBI taxonomy): domain Eukaryota; kingdom Metazoa; phylum Chordata; class Mammalia; order Rodentia; family Hystricidae; genus Hystrix; species Hystrix cristata. Next base: position 55,367 of record PVJO010005991.1, on the reverse strand, counting down.
ACTAATATGAAAGTAATCGATATTATATTAAAAGGAAAATAATATTCAAAAGAGAGGTGAACTAGAAAGGGAGAAGGGGGAAAGAAGGAAGGGAAAAAGGAAAGAAAGGGGAAAGGGAAAAATGGAAAAAATATATAAATAAACCTGCTGTAAATAGGGAAGGGGGAGCAGAAGGGAGGGGTGGGGAAGAGGGGGAAACCAAGATACATCATGTACAGGTACAAAATAACCATGATGAATGTGATCACTGTGTATACAGTGTACCAATACATGTTCTTGGTAAAAAATTTTAAAAAATAATTGAAATTAATGAAAAATCAGAAGATGACACAAAGGACAAAAATCGGTTTATGGAAGTAATAGCAGAAAACTTACCACATGTGGAAAAAGAATTTCACATACAGCTAAGTGATGCATATGGAACCCTGAATAGCCATGGTGTGGTGAACTTATTATTGTGGTCAACTTGAATAGGAACTCCCAGCTGGACTGAGTTGGTGTGGTTCTGGGTGTAGATCCACCTGAAGATTATTGCCAACACAGTATAAAGGAGAACGGGAGCAGAAGCTAATGGCCGGCTGTCTCCCAGGATAAGCTGTTGCGGCTGGTTTCCCTGAGTGAACTCAGCTGTTCTCATGACAGGAGGAGCTCAGGGCCTTGCTGTCATCCGAGATGACTGCTGTTTGCTTCAGGGGAGCTGTGGTCTTCATCTCCACTGTGGGTGTCGTACCCTGGCTCCAGTATAGATTTCTTCAGCCTTTTAATGCAGACCTGGATATACATGGACATTGCTGTAGGCTCCCAGCCCGTGATTGGATCTTTCAGGTCTCCAGTGCATAGACAGACATTCTATACTCTTCCTGCATTTGGCTATGTGTATGAATGTTGTAATTTGTAAATGACTGGTATTAAATCTGCTATCTTACAAATCATTGACTCTAGAAAGGTAACTAATCCACGTTGTCAGAAAAATTCACTCTGTGGCACATGATAATTAAAATACCAGAAATCCAACCCAAGAACAGAATCTTAATGACTGCTAGAGAAAAGCAATAAAGACCTAGAAAAGAAATCCATCAGAATTATTAAGAGACTTCTCAACACAAACCTTAAAGGCAGGGAGAGCTAAGAATGAAGTGTTTCAGCTCTAAAAGAAAACAAATACACAGACCATTATATCCTGCAAAATTATCTTTCAAAATTGATGGAGAAATAAGTTATTTTCATGATAAAGAGAACCTAAAGAAATTCATGACCACAAAACCAACACTCCAAAAAGTTGACAAGGAGCTCCTGGAAGGATATGATGAACTGCCAAAATGTCCAATAAAAGGAATGCGTTAGGTAGGGCTAGCAATTAAGTAGACGAAACAGCAACAGGAAAATAATATAATGACAGGAATAAGTCAATACCTATCAAGTATAACTATTAATGTAAGTAGACTCAATTCGCCAATCCAAAGACACAGATTAGCAGAATAGATCGAGAAACAAAATCCAGTGTCATGCTGTATACAAGAAATATATTTAACACAAAAAAGAAATTCATAGACTAAAAATCAAAGGGTAGAAAACAATATTCCATGTAATGGGAACCTGAAAACAAACAGGAGTAGCTATCCTATTTTCAGACAAAGTGGACTTCAAGACAAAGCTGATCAAAAAAGAGGTGAAAAGGAAATTACATATCAGTTAATCAAACAATTTAAGAGGAATTGATGACAATTATAAACATATGCAACAAATTGAAGATAGCCTCTGTAACAAATGGTGCTGGGAAAACTGGCTATCTACATGTAGAACATAGCACCTGGAATATTAAATATTAAACCTGAAAAATCTGCTAGAAGATAAAATAGGTTAAACTCTTGAAGACATATACATAGGCAAGGGCTTACTGAACAGAAGCCCAAATATGCAAGTCAATAATCAACAAATGGGATCATATCAAATTAAAAGACTGCTGCACAGCAAAGGAAACAGCCAACAGAGTGAAGATGCAATCTACAGAATGAGAAAAAATTTTTGCCAGTTAATCCTTGGGCAAAGGAATAATATCTAAACTATATAATGAACTCAAAACAATCAGAGCCCCTCCCCCAAATAAAAGACCCAATGAATAAATGGGTAGGCAAAATGAACACACACTTCTCAGAACAAGTACAAATTGCTAATAAACACATGAAAAATGTTCAATATTGCTGGGCATTAGAGAAATGCAAATTAAAACTACACTGAGATACTGTCTTACTCTAAAAGGAATGGTTATCAATAAAAAAATCTAATAATAACAAATGCTGGCAAGGATGTGAGGAAAAAGAAAATCTTTGATGTTGTTGGTGGGAATGTAAACTAGTACAACCTCTATGGAAATCAATGTAGAGACTCCTCAAAAATAGAAATATAAATCCCATTTGACTGAGCTTTCTACCTGCTAGTTATATTCCTAAAAGAATTAAAATCATATTACAGGAATACATGCAAACCCATATTTATAGCAGCACAGTTGATACTAGCTAGATCTTGGAAACAACATAAACGTTCATCAACAATGAATGAATAAGGAAAATGTGGTACTTAAACACAATGGAGTACTATGCTGCCATAAAGATGAGGCATTCATAGGTAGATACATGTGTCTTTAGGTCATAATGTTCAGTGAAATAAGTCAGATGCACAAGGTTAAATATCACATGGTTCTTCTGATATGAGAAACTTGATATATACATATGTACAAATAATGATGAAAAAAGAAGATACATAAATTGGAAGTAGTTAGAAGTTCAAATCATTCCCCAAATTACCTATTCTGTTGTTTCAAAAATATTTTAATACATATGCTAATTTGTTTCATTTATACTAGTAGTTTCTCAGTTCATTGAAAAGAAAGTTGTGTGCTATTATCTCTTTCCTCTTTGTAATAGAACTTTTTGTCTGTCTTGTACTATGGGTAACTTTGGAAGATAACATAGTATATTAACTCCCGTTATTCTCTTATTTAATAAAATTTAGTTTTATTTTTTCATTAAAAATGCACATAAAAAAGAATAGATTGCTTTTGCATGTTTTAATGAGGGAGCGTTGTTTACTGTGCCTTCATACTCTGGGATCAGGACAGCAGGTACAAGAAAATCTCATGAACCTATCTCTTACCACTCCATCTTAGCAAGTTCCTCAAGTGTATGTCCACAATGCTGGAGCGTCAGAAAGTCTGGGAACGGAAGGCTCTGCCGTTCAACTTAGCCATGAACCTGCGTACCAGATGAAAAATCAGAAAAAAGAATCTGGGAGGAAACCAAGTCACAACCTCTGTAGTGTGGTTTGACTATTTTTTTGTAGGTGAAAAATGCAAAGCCTATATCTATTCACAAGGAAAGGTAAAGAGAAATTTGTTATAAATTATTGACATAGAGCAAGGGACTTTGGATCACTATTGGAGAGGGAATCCCCAGTCCCCAGGATTGGCCAAAGAAATACAGGAAAGTGTTCAAGCTGAGCCAGTTGATTCAGTTGTGTGAAGTGCCAGTGTTCTGTGACTCGATCATACTTTCTAACTGCTTTCAGCATCTCACTACTTTTTGAGGTTCTCCACAATTAAGCTCAACTGTTCATTTATGCTTAGTGGTATCCAAGTCAGGACTTTAACAACCTGTGCAAAAGAAAGGGCTGTGACTTCATTTATAGCATTTTCTAATTTCTGTGGTGTATTTTCACCAGGCCTGATTCTAAGCTATCATGTAACATCTCTTGGACGTGGACTGGGGAAAAGATGCAAACAATAATTTCTCATGAAGTGGAATAAGCAACTGCAGTATATAACTTCATCTAGAGAGGCCAGAGAAGGGATATTGTGTTAGAGGCACTTGGCACATACTTGGAATATATAATCCTGTATATTTCTCACATCTGGTGGGGGTTCTTTTTGTTTTCTCCCCTTTGGTAGGTTTCTCATTATAACCTCAGTGGTTGTTTACCTCTTCATATGAGTCAGCAGACCTGGTTAATTTTCATGTATGTATGTGATAAAGATCTTAGATGGGAGGAGACACATGGACAGGTAGTAAGTCTTTGGAAGATGAACTGTCTGGAAGGCCTTGCCAATTTGGCTCACGAGGCAAAAATTGTGTGTAGTCATAGGTTAAGAGAACAGTTTTTTTATGGAATGGGCTGAAGCAGGATGATGCAAGTTTGGGTCCCATCTAGTCAGCTTGTCAAGACTCTTTCCCCAATGAAAAATGAAGTGGGGCTGGAGATGTAGCTCAGTGGTAGAATACCTTTGGGCTCAATCCCCAGTACTGCAAAAATAAATAAGCAAACAAGGAAGCAAACAAAAAACCCCAGGTGGTGTCAATGAGCTAGCAGGGGTAAAAGGATGGGAGAACTGATCTTTTCATGTAGCGGGTAGGTTATGAAGTTCAAGTGCTTTTTAGAAACCCAAGTGTAGTGAGACAGAAGGAAGAGTTGCCTTATGTACACATTGATCAAGGAGCTCCCACATCGGCTGCCTTCTTTTTCATTGAATGAACCAGACAGCAGACTCAGTGGCATAGAGGGAGTCCCGCCTGCACCATTCACGTTCTTGAATGTCTGTGAAAGTAGCTGTGACAAGGTTCAGGCACCAATTCATATGGGTATTCCAGCCCCACCACTCCTACTGCCACATAGACAGATGTGGGCTGTCCTTTAGCAGCGATAACCCAAGAAGGCACCGCAAAAAATTATGAGGCCTCAAGAGATTTTAAAAGAAAGAGCCATTGTAGAATGATGAGCTCATTCCACCTCTCTAATGTGTCTGGAAAATGGCTTTTTTTGTTTAAATGGCTTTTGTTAGGTGATGGGGAGTAGACACAAACCTCTTCTAGGTTCTTGACAGTGGAAAATGAAGGGAATATTAGCTCTGAGTTGGTGAATATTTTATTCGTAGATCTATAGCCATTGACAAAGATTGAGAAGAGCACAATCTAGAAGATCTTTGAGGACAGCAGCAAAACAAGGATCATCTCCAAGGAGTTATTAAGTAGTAGTGACTATTATCAGAACTAAGGAGACCTACATAAATGTGGCAGTGCCCTGGAAGGATCCACCATACTAATAAGATCCTAACTAAAGGCTGGCCACTAGAAGACAGAGTACAGCCACAGTGACATGAACAGTCATGGGTGGAGGCTTCTCAGTTGCTCACATAGCAAAAGGGACAGAGGTGCTACTGGGAAGGGCAGCTAAATGAAAACAGGTTCCCTCCACCTTTACAGAAGGGCAAAGAATCACTACGATATTGTCTGTCCTTACTATTGTTCTTAGGTGTATCTAAGGTACACTGTCTGTAGTCCATGAGCTTGTATAGAGTTGAGGGAACAGTAAAATCCCATCTATGTCTGTTACTCCTCTATGGTGAATCTGAGGTAGAAGATATGTGTCCCCAGTGAAATGAAGAAAGAGTCAGAGAGCTGGTTGAAGCTGGCTAATGTGTTAACACTTAACAAGGGGGCTGTCAGAACCTTTGACCCTCACTGTATAGGAAATTCAGGGGTACAGCTGATTTGGGACTTGGTGGAAATGAAATGAAAGATACATCAAGAAGAAGTAGGCAGCCTGGAGCTGGAGGCCGGGAACTCCCAGGAAATGCTCTGTAGGCATACCTGGAAGTGGACAGGGGGATTGTGGTCCTAGCATTTTGAAAAGCAGAGAGCGTGTACCATAAAATAGCAATTCACATCCAGTCCACTCCTACCTGGCACCACCTTTCTGCTTCCCATCCCTAGACCTGAGAAGCTCAGGAGGCCCTGGCCTGTGACTCAACTCTTGTGCGTAAGAGTGAAGAAATGTCAAGTCTTATGTGGATGGGGATGCCTCGGGATATCCAAGCGTCAGGACTCTTTCTCAGGTTTCCTCCAGCATTAAATGTGCCAAAGCTATACGAAAAGGCTTTTATTCTAACCTGGGTTCAATTTAGGATCACCATGGCTCTTTGATTCTCTGCAAGCCAGCTATTGCCATTGACGCTGCCACTGAGATCAGCAGCTCTGTCTGTTCTCTTAGACTTCCCAACCACTTAGGCCAGAAAAACTGCTCAACATCTTGTCAGTGCACAAAGAAGCAGTAGGCTTCTTGTGACATCGTTCCTCCAAGAGAATAAATACGTGCCAGATATCAAACAACAGAATGAGAACATAAGAGAATGTTTTGGTGACAATAAAATACTGAAACAAGCACCTGACTTACACTGTTTTAGAAAATTTCCCACTGACAGCTGCACTTTTAGTACCCTTAATTGTTTTTAATGAAGGCCCACTGCTCCCTTGATTTAGACTCAGAACTGCCTCCCTGAGAGGCCCTCTGCTTGTCAGCTTGTCATTTGTGGAACCAGTGTCTTGGCCAACTCCTTCCCCTCCTTCCCCATACCACTTGTGCTTCTGGTTAAATGTCAGCCTAATTTTCTCTTCACCTTTTAGTCTCCCAGACCTACACTAATCTCTTTTTGTAATCTGCTTTCCTTCCTTAGGACCAAATGACAAAATTAAATACTATGAAACAAAGCCTACCACCACTACAAATGACTTTGGGGAGGGAGACTCTAGGTGGTAGACATTAAAGCATTTTAAAAATAAATTTACTAGATTTATTTTCTTTTTCTTAATTTTTTATTTTTTTATTTTTTAACCAAGAACATGTACAATGTACATATAATGGTCACATTCATCACATTTATTTTGTACCTGTACATGATGCATCTTGGTTCTCCCCCCTCTTTCTTGCCCCTCCCCTCTATTTCCTTCATCCCTATTTACAGAAGGTACATTCACATTTCTCCATGAATTCCCTTTCCTTTTTCTATCCCTCTTTTCCTTTCCCACTTCTCCCCCGACTCTGTCCAATGCTCCTTTCCTTAGAATATTATCTTCCTTTTAGATTATATCTATTACACCTCTTCGTCCTTTTTTACATCTATGGTTTCTCATATCAGAGAAACAATTCGATGTGTACTCATAAGGGTCCGATTTATTTCACTTAAAAGTATTTTCTCAAGGAACATCCATTTACATACAAATGACTCTAGTTTATCATTGTGTAGAAAAACCACATTTTCTTTAGCCATTCATTGGTTGTTGGACATCTGGCTGTTTCCAAGACTTAGCTATTACAAATTGTGTTGCTATAAACATGGTTGTGCATACATCCCTGTGGTATGAGGATTCCAGTTCTTCTGGGAAGATCCCCAGTAGGGGGATAGCTGGATCAAATGGAACCTCTAGTTCTAGTTTTTTGAGGAATCTCCATATCGATTTCCACAGTGGCTAGACCAGTCTACATTCCCACCAACAATGGAGGAGGGTTCCTTTTTTCCCCACAGCCCCGCCAGCATTTGTTACTGGTTGATTTTTTCATAAACGCGGTTCTTTCTGGAATGAGATGGAATCTTAATGTTGTTTTGATTTGCATCTCTCGAATAACTAGTGATGTTGAACACTTTTTCATATCTTTATCTGTCTTTTTAATTTCTTCATCTGAGAAATGTTTATTCATTTCAGATGCCCATTTTTGGATTGGGTCTTTGAATTTGGGAGGTTTAATTTTTTTGAGTTCTTTGTATATTCTAGATGTTAGACCTTTGTCTGATGGATAGCTAGTAAAAATTTTTTCCCAGTTCGTGGGTTTTTGCCCTGCTCTATTTGTGATTTCTTTTGCTGTGCAAAAGCTTTTTAATAGGATGTGGTCCCAAGCATTGATTCTTCTTGTTGTTTCCTGTGCTGTTTGGGTTATGATCATAAATTTTTTCCCTACCCCTATGTCTTCGAGGGTTCTTCCTATTCTGCAGTAGATTTAGTGTTTCTGTTTTAATGTTTAGATCTTTGATCCACTTTGACTTTAGTTTAGTACATGGTGAGAGACTTGGATCTAGTTTTAGTTTTCAGCATGTGGCAAGCCAATTTGTCCAGCACCATTTGTTAAAGAGGCTATCTTTCTTCCAGTGAGGGTGTTTGGCTCCTTTGTCGAAGATGAGGTATTTGAGTGTGTTTGGAGGTGTTTCTGCATCCTCCAATCTGTTCCATTGATCCTCAGGTCTGTCTTTTTGCCAGTACCATGCTGTTTTTATCACTGTAGCTTTGTAGTATAGTTTTAGGTCAGGAACTGTGATGCCCCCTGCCTTTCCCCTATTGCTTAGGATTGTTTTTGCTATTCTTGGTCTCTTGTGGTTCCAGATGAAGTTCATGATTGCCCTTTCTAATTCTTTGAAGTATGTTGGTGGTATCTTAATTGGAATTGCATTAAATCTGTATAGTAATTTAGGAAGTATAGCCATTTTCACTATGTTGGTTCTTCCTACCCAGGAACATGGGATATCTTTCCATTTTCTGATATCCCTTTCTATTTCCTTTTTTAGAATGCTATAGTTTTCAATGTAATGGTCTTTTACTTCCTTTGTTAGGTAGATTCCTAAGTATTTTATTTTTTTGTGTGCAGTTATGAAAGGTATATCATCTATTATTTCTTTTTCAATGGGTTTATTGTTTGTGTATAGGAATGCTATTGACTTTTGAGTGTTGACTTTGTATCCGGCAACGCAACTGAATTTAGTTATTAAATACTAGATTTATTTTCCCTGGTAGGCTTTTCTTTTCTCTAACACCGCTTGAAGTCATGTGGTCACACAGGGTATGTATTCGTTGACTGATGTCTACCTATGCTATAATCTTTCAACAATAATGCACTATAGCTCTTGGGAACAGCTAACTGACTCTCTTTGGGAAAGCCTGCTTTACTTTTGGAGCGAGGCCAGAGGGAGCAAAATTCTAGTGTTTTAAAAGGAGGCCCTCCAGGCCTCATTCAACCGGAAAGACCTACAATGGGTCCACATGCATATGTCATATGTGTGTTAATGTTCAAGGCCAAGGCCTTGGTGGCTCTGGAAGTGAGAAAGAACCTGGAATCTCTCTGACACCTTCATATTACATGTCTGCTTTTGTTCCCATTTCTCAAATTGTAGTAATTCCTCATTGAGGAGCAAAAGATCATTCTATGGCCAAATCTCAAATAAATACTAGAGCAAAAGAGAGTTTTTACTTAGAAGGTGTCTTACTTTTCTCATTGCTGAGACAAAATACCCAACACCTAAAGTTAAAGGTGGAAAGATTTATTTAGCTCACAGTTTGTAGAGGTATCAGTTCATAGTTGATTGACTTCAAGGCAGGGTGGCACAGCAGAGGGGCATTGCAGAGGAGAAACAGTTCATGGTGGGCAGAAGGCAGCAAGGCAGTGAAGTAGTGAAGAAGTAGCAGGGGACAACAGCAGCCCTCTTTCTGCCCTTTATATTCTATCCAGGCTACGTGCCCTTAGGGTGGACTGCTCCTTGTCCCAAAGATCAAATTTTCTGCCTCCCCTTCAGAGCTCAGAGCCCTGAAGGAAGCATCCCTGGAACTGTAGGAATGTTGTGTACTATCAGATCATATCTCCCACCATGCATTTCGTTTTTCAAAAGGTTTGACAGCGATCACTCCAGCAACAAAATATTATCAGGAACAAATCCTTCTCCTTTAATGTGGGCATGTACTATAGCAGAATAAGCAGGGTCTCTGATGCCTAAAAAATATAGATATCAGTGACATATGCTTAGAGTGGTTACTTCAAAGATATACAAGTTTGTTTATGCACAACTGACAATTGATGTATCATACCACAATTTACAATGCCTTGTGCAGGCACAGTGATGGAATGAAGAAGCCATAAACCAGGCATGTAGAAAACTGAGGTGTGGTGCTGGCTTTCCCATTAACTGGCTGTGAGACCTTGGACAGGTCACTTGCACTCAGTTTTTGCACCTACAGAGTGTACAGATTGCAATGTAGAAGGACCTTTCCAAAGTGCTTTGTTGTTTGTTTTTTGTTGTGACTACAATTTTTACCAAATAATGTTACTGTGCCAGCACTAGAAAGACTCTGATACTTTCTGTGCTTTTCTTTTCTACTTTTTTTTTTTTCTTGCAGTACTGGGGATTGAACTCAGGGACTTCATACTGAAATACATCCCTGGCCCCTTTCTTATTTTGTATTTTGAGACAGGGTATTAATAAGTCACTGAATTATCCAGGCTTGCCTTAAACTTGTGTTCCTCCTGCTTCAACCTCCCAGAGGCTGGGATTACAGGTGTGTGTCACCTCTCTTGGCTCTGTTATTATTTTAACTGCTTGTTATTACCGACAAAACCGATTTTACAGCCTAGTAAGTTGTGGCGAATGGTAGTGTGAAGGACTGAACTAGAGTGTCTTAATCCCTTTATGCTTGGTGTCCCTTTATGCTTGGTTTTGTAATGCCCATAACAACAAAACTTAGTAAATTTTTTTCTCTTCAAACACTTGCTCCTTGAATTTTTCTAGGTAACCTGTATGAATTTCATGTAAAAATTTAAAAAATCACAATCTTTGGCATAAAAGAGTTCAGATTTTTTTTTTCATTTTAGTGTTTGAAAAATTAAAAAGATCTATATCAGAAACAGCAAAACAATGTTCATTCACAGCCTGTTCTGAATCTCTTTGTCTTCCTGCACTTGTTGGAAGTTATAAAAGTCAGATATTCTGTATCTTCAGACAGTAAGGTCTCCTAGAAAAAATTGCCCATACCCAGACTCACCACTCATACCCAGCAATGCTGGGGCACTTAGCATCTTTAAAACCAGTGCCCTAACATGTAAAATGGGGACAAAAATGCAAACTTTACAGGCGGTGATAAGGGTAAAATGAGATCTTGCATATGAGGGCATCCTCAGGGGCCACTTTGTCAAACCTAGATCATACACGTCCTCCATTTTGCCACTGTCTTTATAGCTCCTATTGTCTAACGCCTGTGGTTGTCCATATTAAGATGATCCCTGAAGATCCCTGAGTTTGCTCTTCCTAGCTCCATGTAAATAATGGAACAATTTGGCACTTAATTTAACTCACTCTCTTAATTTTCCTTGGTCTTGAACTATGGCAGTAACTTGGGTCATGTGAGCTCAAACAGCTCATTCAAACTCTAAATCTCACTTTTTTCATTAAGGTAGAAATAATATCCCTCCTGCTTGCTTTTCGGGGTTATGGGGAGGATCTGATAATACAACATGTTCTTCATTGGTTTATCATTTATTAATTTAACCAACATTTATGATCACTGTATGTCCCAGCAACAGCCTTGCATGTTGCTCCCAAGAAGTCTCTGTTGTCAAAAGGAACACACACCTGGAAAAAGGTGTGTCACAGAGATCATGGGAAGAGCTATGGAAGCAGGGTGGTGAGAAATCACACAAGGGTGGGGTAAAAGTCCACTGTCAACGAGATCATCAAAATATAAACCTTAGAGTTTTGATAGTGAGGGGCTATTTCAGAAGAGTAGTGTTTTAGTGCTGCAGATAATGCTATCAAATCATCCTTTATGTAACGTTGCCACGCCAGCTCTTCTGTAGTGTCAGTGTTGTTCCTTTATGTACTTTCTCATTTGTCCTCCCTTCCCCGCCACTATTCTCAACAGACCTGTAAGCCAAATGTAGGTGGCTCTACTGTCTGCATGTTATAGGTGATGGAACTCAAGAGGTATTAAGATATTTGCTCAAGACCCCTTATGCAGGCGAGCGTCTTCCCAGGTTCCTTCCACAGGCGTGCTTCCTCTAGTTTATGATAGGCACTGTCTTTTATTACAGGAAGGCAATGAATCAAATGATGGGGTAGGGTAAGGCATGTTTATTGCTGCCCATCATGCCCAGCATTCTTCAGAACTTGGAAGGTTCTAGTTTTTTGGGATATAATTGGTTTGAGTTAATACTGTGGGTTTGCATTTCCTGTGCTTTGCATTTCCGAGCTTTTCATGTAACACATACATCATATCTTCATGGGTTTTGACTACATCATTGTGCCCGGTTGTTCAGCCTTACCACAGTACTCTGTCATAATTAAACGAGGCAAGATAATAGCACAGACTCATGATTAACATATTAATAGCTTCATGTTGTATATCCTAACAACGTTACTCATTACTCATGATGCATCACAAAGTGATTCTCCAGAGACACCTGAAGAATAGTAAGTCTAAATCTGGCAAATGAGTGATGATAAATTTGACTTCATTCATCTAGGGAATGGTCATAAATAAATAAAATCCAAGTACTGCTTAAATAGAGATGAGTGGAAAACATGAACTTGACAAAGATGCAAAATGAAATCTCCACTTTATTGAACCATGACATTTGGATTTCTCTAAAATTACCTGAAATATTTCAGAATCATTTGATAAAATAACTAATATTCATCAAAAGTGTCAAGGAACATACCATTAAAATATGGGGCCTAAATTGGATTCTAGAACAGAAAAGGGACATTAGTGCAAGAAACCTAGTGAAATTCTGATAAGATCTGTAGTCTAATTAACAGTATTGAGCCAATGTAATTTCCTGATTTTGAGAAATTTACAAAGGTCATGCAAGTTAACATTAGGAAAAGCTAAGTAAAGAGTAGCTATGTACTGGGCTATATTTTGCACCTTTTCTGTAAGAATAAAATTATTTTAGAATAAATTTAAAATGACCTGACATGTGGATATTCCTTACATAGCAACATGAAATACATCAACTGGCCATATTGGAGCTAAGCTCAGCATTTGTCTGAAGATGTTAGTCTGACCCATGTTTCAGCTTTGGCCTTACAAATCAGTCATATTTTGTAAGCTTTTACACATATGGGGAGTGGGGATCCTAGACTAGCCTGAGGGGTGATTCTGAAGAGATAAATGTGATCATGGGATAGAGCTTTGTGTCCCTAACCTCTTTGGACATCATTTTCCTCATTTAGAAAAGCTAAGGGTGGACTCAATTTTTAACAACCCTTTAAAGCTTTGAAATTTGATGCTGTGACTTCTAATGCTGTATATGTTGAGGAAAATAGACCTTGGGAAAAGTTGAAACAGGAATTTAAGGAAGGGACAATTTAATTGGAGGAGTAGGACTTCGAAAAAATTCTGGAGATCATCAAGTCTTCTGAGAGCCCTTTACAAAATATGTGGGGCTGGTCTTACATAAGTTACCTTTGTCAACAGTGATATGGCATTTTATCAGACAGAGGGAATAAGAGATGCTAGGAGCTGAATGTGGGAGGCATATACAGCTGGAAATGGAAAGCCAGGATCCTTTCTTTGTTTAGATGTTATCTACTGACAGAGAATATGGACTTTTTTTTCACTCAAAGCATTATTGTTCTCTGGAAAAGGAGAATATTGTGTTAATCATAAGCCACAGTTTATTCTAGAACTGTGTATATGTTCATTATCTCTGTTCTTGAGACGAGGAAATTGCAGCACAATATGCTTCTGTGTTTTTGTGGGAGGTTACAGGAATCCACTGAAGTAGGTTCCTTCTCAGTTCTGTGCACTGTAACATCCATAATCATCATCATCACCCCTTTACACATATAGTACTTTCTTCTCCATCTTCTGCCCTTGATGTTGGCAAGAGAAATAGGACTATTGCCTTTTTACAGAGGAGAGGGGGCATATTTGGAACATTGATCCCCAGACCATATATGGACCTATCTGCATAGGAGGTTCACAAATTCTCTGAGGCAGGATGCTTGGCAATGTTTTGAATATTTTACCCAATTGTTATTCCCAGCTGCAGGGATACTGTTGTTGGCTCACCATCTGAACATTTTCTCTCTTAGGACGATTCATTTTTAGAACATCACTCAGTACTTCTAACGTGTTCCAAGTCCTACTAATTGTCTTCTCCAAGAAGCTACAAAGAAAGAATTACTTTTTTTGTGAAATTTAGCATTTTGAGGTAGCCAGGCTAATCAGGGAAGAGTAATGGAAAAATCATCATTTCACATTAGTATTAAATGTAATATTTTGCTAAACCTTTTGTGATCCCACTGACTCTACTAATTTTGCTTGATTTCCTGTATTACTTTTTTTGTTTTGTTCTGTTTTTAATTTTATTTTGGTGGTACATTTTAGATATACATAATGATAACATTCATCATAGGGAATTTGTGCCTATACATGGTATATCTTGCTGCTGCTCTTTTTTTCCCATTCCCGTCCTCTCCCTTCACCCCCTCCTCCCTCCTTATTTACAAAAGCTTTGTTTCCATTTTTTCTTCTATTCTTTTTTTCCTTGTCCCTCTGTTCCTTTCTCCCTTCCCCTTCCTTGTTCCCCATTCTTAATTATTAAAACCTGCTATATTTCTTCTCACTACGAAGCATTATATTTTAGTTGAACAGAGATGATCCATTTAAACTCTCCTTGGACACAGGTTCTCCAATTGAATACTATTTCAGGGTAGGCTAATATCATTAAATGAATACAGTAAGTCCTCGACTTACAAGCATTTGTGTTGTGAACTTTTACAGGAGTACATATAAGATTCACGGGTGTACTGTATAAGACTTACTTTGTTGGATTACGAATGAATCCGATTTTACGAATGTTCTCTGGGAATGGAACTCATTTGTTAGTCAGGGACTTACGTAATCGTGATCTTCTATCTCCTTTGAATTGTGATTAGCAGAAAAAGATATTTAGTTATGTGTTTTGATTTCATTCCTGAAATCAAAATTTTCATCTCTAGGATGCCTCAAACTACACTTAAACAACTTATGAAAGTTTGGGTTGAAATTAAATTTTAGAAATGTTTCTTGCTGAGGTAGCACCCTTTTTTGTAGACTCCAAAGGAGGAAATGGAATGGGCCCAATAATGTTCTGGAAATTTTAAGCGTCATAGCCATGATTAGATAGTTACAAGAAATGGTTTGTAGTAGGTTGAATTCTAATACAGCCTGCCAAGATTTCCCACCTCGACCCCCAGATTATGAATATAATGATATGTCTGCAAAATGAGCTTTTCAATTTACCTTTTCAAAAGATTATCCAGGTGAGACCAATCTAATCACATGAAGGCCTTTAAAAACAGTGTTTTCACCAGCTGGTGGCATATAAGGAAATCAGATGGATTCAAAGCATGAAAAGGACTTGATGCACGGTTGCTGGTTTTACAAATGGGGGACATGGAAAGGTCCACCTGAAAGGAGTAAAGAGTGGTCTCTAGAAACTGAGAGGCAGAAAAGAAATGGAGAGCTCAGTCCTAGAGCCGCACAGAACAGAATTTGCTAATGGCTGAAATGAGCACACTTTCCAGAGCATTCTGATAAAGTAGTGAAGTTAGAAACAACAGAGCTGAGGAAGTAGCTCCCTTCCACACATTTAAGTTTATTTTTCATTTTATGTTTTTTTGATTTTTATTAAAATTTATCCAAAATTACAAACTTACAGGCAATTACACAAGCTTACAGACCATAATTAATTGTACCTTTTGCTTATGACAGTTAGCAACGTAAACAACCACCTATATACAGCAGTAAGTCACAACTCTATACAATTACTATAGTACAGCCTCCAGCCCCATTCCTCCTTTCATCGTCCTAAGGGAAATAGAGAATCACATAACAAAAACCCAGTAAATCTCTGATGCTCTATGTGAGAGCACATGCTTGTTGGATCTACTAGCCTAACCTCCAGTCACTTTCACCCTACTCCAACCTTATTAAAGTTTCATGAATATGTACTACATATCATACTTGTAATTAAGATCAGAATGAATTCTGGGACAAGCATGCATGTTGAGAGCCCCTGAGATGGCATAGCACCCTGTCAATCATTCCTGTCAATCACATCTAGAGATTCAGGGGAGGCACCTGGGCTGAGGTGCATTTCCTTTAAATTCCAAAAGCCTGTTTTATTTGAGGGCTGCTGTGTGAATGTTCTTTGTGCAGTGCTTTTCCGTCATTCTGGCACCATTTCTCTATTCATGCCATATTTTTGCCAGCACCAGACTTGCCTGGAGTAAAACTTCCTGAGATCTTCAATGAATGTAGCTGCTTTCCACTTGCTGTGCAGTGCATGCTTACAACTCATTGCTCATGATACACAAGAGCCCGGATTATACCTACTAAATTCATCACCTGGTAACAAGAACCCAGTCTGGCCAATGACTTGATTTCAACATTCAGCCTCCTAGTACAGAAGCCATTTGAGCTCATAGACCTCTGACTTCCAGAACTGTGAGATAACACAGGAATGTTGTTTTAGCCCCTCAATTTTTGGCAGTTTGTTATATAGTAATAGAAATGAATACACCATTCTTCAAATTTGAAGGACCTACAGTTATTTGTTCTGGATAAGAGATGATAATTTTTCATGTGGAAGAAATAGGAGATATTCTGTCTTGCTGATGAACAGTGCCATCCATCACTGGACCCAGTGAAACTTTTTGAGATGATGGAAGTGTTTTACTGCAGTCCTGTTGAACACAGCAGCCATAGTCACGAGTGGCTAGTGAACCCTTAATAAATGGCTACTGCTTCTATGGAACTAAGATTCCAATTTTATTTAATAATGATGACTTCAGATTCAAATATCCATATACCATTACAGGTTGCTGATTTGGATAGAACAGTGTTAGAAGGCGAGAGCAGGAAAAATGCTTAGAAGCACAAAGGCAGCAGAGGAAGTGGACTGTACAGTACAAGCAAGAGTTTTCTACTGATTCCATCTCTTTACATGTGGAAGGGCAGGTCTTGAAGAAATTGGGTGATTGTGTATCAAGGATACTACAGAGATAATTCCTGCTTTGGAAAGGAGTGTGTCCAGACAGCTTCTCTGGACTTTGCCAATTCTGAAATTCTAGGTTCTAAAAAGTGGGGATGGTTTTACTGATCCAATAATGGAGCTTCTCCATGTGTAATCAGGAAATAATTAACTTCAAGAATACTTACCCTCTCCTGCTTGCCCTCTCTTGTTCGAAATGTATTTATTTTTAAAGATACCAGAAAAAATTTTCTATCTTTTTTGTGAGGAATTAAATTTCCCATAAATAAAAATACCTTTTCCAAATGTAGGGTTTTAAAAATGTTAAATCCACATAACATAAAATTAACCATCTTAAAGTATACAATTCGGTGACACGTAATACACTCACAATATGGTGGCTCTGTGTATATATGTGTATGTAAGGTAATTGATTAAAAGAGGTACAAGATTTACAAGAATCATAAGAGGGATTCCTAGAGACAGTGTGTGCAATCTTATTAGCATTTTTTGTTTTATGTCCTTGTTCCTAAATTTGAATTATCATCTTCTTGCTTTTTAGGTCAAATAGGTTTTTAACCTTTAATACCAAGAGTAAGGAGTTAAGAAGTTAGGCAGTCACATTAGCTGGGGCCCAATTCCCACTCATCACTCACTAATCTGTAACCTCAAGCAAGTTGCCTCACCTCTCTGAGCCACAGTTTCATTATTGTAAAATTAGGATAGACTAGTATCTACTGTAGGATATGATGAGGGTTCAGTGAACTGGTGGGAGGTATCTCGCATCAAGTACAATGTTTAATAAACCCGATATATTATGACTGGGATCAGCATTATCGCATTCAGCATCAGTATCTGGAGTAACGTGTGATGATTTTTCTCCTAGGAGAGGAGAGCACTGTCTTTGGATGCACACAAGACCTATTGACCAGTGAGATGAGGAAGCACCCTATGCCTAGGATGACTTTTTTTCCTTTGGCTCTACAAAGAATTCTGCCTTAGCAGGAAATATTTCTAAAATTGAGTTGAGTGGCTGGAGAGTGTCAGTCTCTTGAATGATTGATCTTGTCCTGAATCTCTAGGAAGGAAAATTGTTTCTGTGAGTTTCTATTAGTGTCTTGCTATAGAACATTCTCACACTCCACTGACCTCTTCACCTTCAGCAATCCTTTCAGATGATGTCACTGGAACTTCAGAGGAGGTTGACTCTAAGTGACATAGTATAGTCTTCATTGAGTGCATTATATTGCAAGCTCCTTGGAGATTATTTGGGGAGAACTCAGTTCGTTATTTGCTCATAGCATGAAGTCATTAGGGGAAACCATATCTTTGACTTAATTGCTTCCAGGATTTGGAGGAAAGTATCAACTGAAATGACAAGTCTTGCTCCTCTCTTGGGTTATTCTGCACATGAATCCTTACCTTTGGCCATCATTTGGCCAGCTACCATGCTCTGTAGTTTCTGGGCATGATAATTTTTTTTCCACTACCAATTTGACCCATTTGTGGGTTTTAATGGTCTTTGACATATATAAAGCCACCTGTTCAGGTTTTTTTTTCTTTTATTCAAACACAAATTTTATGAGAGTAAGAGAAATTTTATTGCAGCCTGTTGAAACGGCCCTAGAGAAATGAATGCATAATTGAATGCAGTCCAACTATTGGTACTCTTTCAAATACCAGTGTGAAATATAATGAGATTTGCAACAAGGCTCTCCCATAGTGCATGTGGCTATATCAGATATGGACTATAGATATCTTATTTAAGAAAAATAAGTAGGGTATTCATTTTGTAGGCAAAAACCCTCTCCAAAATTCAATAAAAGAAGTGCAATGGAGGCTGACACATGGTACAGAACAGAGAAGATTCCTGTACTGTGAAGAATGCTGGACTGAATCATGGGATCTAGATCCTGCTTTTGCATCTCCTACTAAGTCACTGTGTGACTGTGCCCAGGCTATTTATCTTTCTAGTACTTAGTTTTCTTATTTGTAGGAAAATAAAATTGAACCAGCTGAATTCTAAGAGCCCATTCAGTTATAAATGTCTATGCTCCAATAATTCCATGGAGAAAAAATATAGAAAAAACAATTTTGTCAGGCTTGGGTGATCAGGATAGTTAAAGGTTAGTGCTAAAGCAGAATTGAATTGCCAACATTTGTAATTAAAAAAAATTATCTTAGAATGGCTTTTGTGTTTCCAAGTATTGGTCATTACAGAATCCTGTGCTTTAAACCAGGACAATTCTCAGTTTACATTTTACTCTGTACCTTCATAGTCTCCCTTTTAGTTGGAAACAAATCCAAATATTTAAGCAGTGTCCTGCAATTGTCAATTTTTGGTTTGAGTTAACCGATTTGAGGCCAGCTGTTCATTATTATCTCCATTTCCATGAATGAGATGAAGGGCCTGAGCCTCAGAGAAGTCAAGTGACTATACAGGCTCAGGCAAGTGGTGAAGCTGTGTTTTCTTCTGAGGTTTCTTGCTTCTGGGGCCAGTTCCCCTTCTACTACTGAAGAGGAAAAGTGAAAATGTGTCTGCTTCGGTAAGCCTGCTTTGTAACCCCCACTCATTCGTTGACCCTGTTTTCAGAGTCTGTAGCTGCCCTGAGTGCTAACGGGCCCATGACACCTCCCCACACCCTTAGGGTGTCTGCAGCTGCACAGAATGACTGCCTCCCCGGCCTTGTGTTCCATAAACTACCACAGACAACTCATGAGGAAAAGGGCCATGAAACTTAACTATGTAAAACTTAAAATAAGACTTAACCTGTGCCTCACGTGCTATCTGCTTCTATGACCTTGCTTGCTTCTGTAGCTTTGTCTGCTTCTGTAACCTTGCTTGCTCATTATTTTGAAAAACAAAGTCATGCAATTCCTGAGAATTTAACCCTCTGTATAAACCCTGAAATTTCTTTGTTCTGGCCCAGGCGCTGAGAGTATTAACTCCCCTGTGTCCGTTGATGTAAATAAACTCGAATTCTCCAACTCTCTGAGTGGCACTTGGTTTTCTTGCTGAGCTGACAATATTTTTTCCCCACATTACTATTTTATGAATTATTTTATTAAGCAGTTGTTTTGTATCAGATATCATAAGAATTTTTACTAACATTATTTTCCATGTTTTCTGGACAAAGAAACAAAGGTACAGAAAGATGTGTCTCCAACAAGGTCAAATACCTCCTAGGAAGTAAAACTAAGATATTTGATGTTTCCCGGGTTTACTCTGTTTTGGGAGAAGATAAAGAAAAAAGTAAAATAAAGTGGGCTTGTGTTCTGAAGTTGGAAGTTGTTTTTAAAGGACAATTTTCAAACTCTCAATTTTCTTGCCTCCTTTTTACCTAGCTTTATTTCTTCTATCTTACCTTAGCCTGGGAGTGTCTTAGTTACTTTTATCATTGCTGAGGCAAAATACCCAACATACAAAGTTAAAGGAGGAAAGGTTTATTTAGCTTATAGTTCATAGAGGTTTTACTCCATAGTTGGCCGGCTCCAAGGCAGGGTGACATGGCATAGGAGCATTGCAGAAGAGAAACAGTACATGGCAGGCAGAGGGCAGGAAAAGCAAGCAACAAATGATGTCAGGGAGCAAACCAGCAAGGTTGACAAGCCTCTTTCTGTCCCTTACATTTTATCTAGGCTATCCATCCTTAGGGCAGCAGCACTCATGCCCTTAACCCTAGCATTGCGTCCTCGATCCCAGCATCATACATCCTCAATACAGCCACCTCCAAAAAGCCCCATCTATGAATGCATGAGGCTTTGGGGGAACATCTAGATACAAGATGTAACATAGAGGAACACTGAAAAGTCCCATGCCTTATATATGATGTCACACAAAGCTGGCAAGTTGCCCAAAAGTTATATAACACAGACTACTTGTTTACATGTTTACTGCACATGTGTGGATTACATAATGTATGCTGGGGCTGGGGATTTAGCTCAGTGGTTAGAGTGCTTGCCTAGCAAGCACAAGGCCCTGAGTTTGATCCCAAGCACTAAAATAAAATAAAATAAAATAAATAAAAAATACATAATGTATGCAGATTCACCAACAAGTTGAAGACTTGAAGAAAAGCCTGAGCCTGACTGATCTAGGAAATTAAGACATGGGAAAGCTGGCCGGGGAAGTAGGTATGACTTGTTAATTACAAGATCCTGGAGCACATGAAGAGAACTGTTCCCAAAGTCCTATGCATGTTCTCCCAAGAACTTGAGCAGGTTTTCAATAGGATGGCCTAGACTCGGTACGTGGGATCCCGGAACTGGGTCTTAGGACCAGTATGTAGAGGTTCTTGTGGGTTTCCTCAAGATTTGGATACCCTAAAAGGACATAGATCCCAAGAAGAGCTTGCTATTGTGGCTTTCGTCATGATAGCACACCCTACTTTCTCTGGGGTGTACTTTTATGTTGCTTTTTCCTCTTTTACTCTGCAGAGTCAGTTTCTCTCTCACCCTTCACTTTTACTTTTTCAAATAAATTTCACCACTGCTTTTTGCTCATTTCATTCAGTTCTTTGTTCAAGATGACAAGAGCCTGGAATCTAACTCCAGAAGGAGAGGCAAGCAACCCAGAACCAGGTAACGTTTATTTGGCAAGCCAATTTTAGAAGCTACCTGATAACATGGCTGTCTTGGGTACACTGACCACACTGCTATTATATCTAATTATTACTGTTTTTTAGCTTGCTTCTTTTGCTAAACATACCTTTTTCTAAGGTTATTTCAATGAATATGTGATAGCAAAATTCTCACAGGCAGAGGCTAAGAAGGCAGGGTTAGGTTAAGGTTAACTACTCTCAGCTCCAACTTACATAGCTGTATCCTCATCCCTGGCTCAACTAATATGGCTAGAACAACTGGGGGCTCTGGGCCACTCCCTTCCACTCACCTGAACCTGGGTGATACCCCAGGGCCAACCCCTTTGTTCTGTGGCTTACTACAGGGTGGCTGAGATAAGGGAAACAAAGATCCCCAAGTTAGCCCTGGAAAATTCCAAAATTCCAAAGCAAGCCACATGGGAAGCAGATCTTCCTGCATGACTTGGAGTAACCTTTCTTTACCTGGAGCTCCTTGAAGGTTCATGCATATGGACTGCATCTCATATATACAATTATAACAGAATGAATTATGGGAAGGGTGTGTGCAATAGATGCAGCTGACCATATCTCAGCACCCTGTCATGTCATAATGTTCTGAAGGACCCCTGATGAGAGGCACCCTAAAGGAGGGACAACATTTAAATCCCTACCCCTATGCCCTCAGTTCTGTTATTTTTCTTTTGCTACTGCCAGCCCACTTACTCCTCGCTTACTATTGTTTTAATAAGCTTTGCTCCTGTCTCCTTGCCATCACATGACATGTCCAATTCTTTGTCATGCACAAGAACTTGGGAACCCATCCTGGACCCCAGAACCCGAAGAACACAACTTTCACCCATGCGGTGTCTCCTGAAGTGGTGTAGTGTGGTTCTAGAAAAATGTTCTCTTCCAGTTGCCTGGAATGTTCTTGCATCACATAGCCTAGCACTTCCCTCAAGCCTCTGTTCAAATACCACAGCCTGGGCTAGGGGTATGGCATGTTGGCAGATCACTTGCTTAGCTTTCCTGAAGCCATGGGTTATATCCCCACCCCTGGGGAAAGAAAGAGAAAGAAAAAAAGAAAGAAGGAAAGGAAGAAAAGAAAGAAAGAAAGAAAGAAAGAAAGAAAGAAAGAAAGAAACAAAGGAAGAAAGAGAGAAAGAAAAGAAAGAGAAAGAGAGAGAAAAAAAGAAAGAAAAGAGAAAGAAAAATAAAACAACAAAAACAAATTTCAAATCACCTCCTCGGGGAGGCAGTCCTTGAACCCCTCATCCAAAATATCACCCTCAGCTTTCTGACTCCTTATCCTGTAGGGATACACCACCCAGCAGTTGATGTCTGCTCGAGCTGACTCGGGGGAGCAGAAGGCTGCTGACTTTGGGCCACCAGAATGTCTTGAAGACAGGATGTCTTGCCAATCCGAGCAGAGAGAGACCTTAAAGGGAAGATGAGGAATATCCTGTGGGAATGATCAGATAAAGGTTAATCATTCAATGCCCCTGTGCCTTGCTGCCTGCCTTGCTAGCTACCTAAAGCAAGCATTCTGTCCTTTGTTGCTCCTCAATAAATCTAGGGGTTTGAGTCAGTTCAGGGCTTCAGTCAGAACAGGCGAAGCCTCCTGGGCCCCTGACGAAGATATTTTCTCCTCTGTCCTCATTGTCTCTTAACAGGGTTTGCTGGCCTGAACCTGGCATTATCCTGCTGTCTTTTTCTCCTCACCACTTGTTGGGGAAATAAAATATTTTTCACTTGTCTCTTGTCACTAAAATATAAGCTCCATGAGGACTGTTTCTTCTGATTTACCCAATCTTATATTAACAACTCCTAGATCAGCACAAGGAATATAGTGTAATTGGCATGGCCAAATGGAACTTTAAACTGAGATTTTTTTCTTTAGAGCAAAGCAGCTTCTCCAAACCTGTTCAAACCTAGGGCATAAATTGCACCATCCCTCCTTTTCTCAGCCCATATAAAAGGACAGAAAGTATAGATATTGGCCCCAGGAGGTCCAGGCCAAGTTTCTTTTCTGTGTGGAAGGGAGAGAGTAAAAGATGGTTGAGAGCAATAAAGCAAGCCTAGAGAAGTCCATTATCTTGTTGTAACCCTTTTCCTCTTCTGCTTCTTACTATAAAAGACCCTTATGTATCCTTACACATCTGTACATAGTGAGATGGTGATTTGAGACAAACAAGGCCCCTCCATTCTCCTCAGATCTAGCTTTGAATAAAGTCTTTTTTCTGTTCACCAAAATAGTCTCATTTGGTTTCGTCACTGGAGGGCAAAGGACCTGAGCATATGGGCCTGAGTTTTAGCATAGCCAGCTAAGAAATAAGTGCAGGTTCCAGAGAGGCATGGGACCCTTGGTCTCCTACTGGCAGAGGAGAAGCCACCTGAGAAAGGGAAATGACTTTTCATGGCTAGCTGAACCCATGGTCAGCATTCTAGGGATGGTCCAGCAGCTGCTGGGGACACATTTACACATGGGGATTCTCCCTTCTTTCCTGTTCGTGTGATAAGCTGCCTCTAAATGCTTTTGTTGACAAAAGGAAAAAGGCTATTTTAGAGGGCTGATGGGCTCCTCCTGTGCCCTACTGGAAAATGAACTCTGTTCATTTCATTTTGGCTAACAGTTCTTGGTTCAGTCTAAACTGGTTGTGGTACTGAGTATCCTCTTGTTTTAAAATATTTATCAAAACTTCTGTTTGCTAGCAATTAATTTTTGTTTCCTTCTCCTGCCACCTCCATTCCTCAACTAGAAAAATGGGGATATTTGACTACAGATGGCTCCACTTTGTGTTTTTCTTAGTGGAGAGAATTGTTCCTAAACTGGTTTCTTTGTCTCACACTAGAGGCCTAGGACAATAGAGCCAGGATAAGATATGTGAAACTCTGAACAGCTATGTCTAAATTTTAATACAGTGGGAAATGTCTTAAAACCTGAGGCAGGAGTTTTTTAAACTAAAGAAAACCTATGAGAAATTAAGGGAGGAGAAGCTTCAAATAGATTGAATAGACAGCCAACCTCCTTTGGGATGTGAATTTCTAACTTTGCCAGAATTTGAAATCCTACCTCCAGACCTGCAAATTTAGGGTTATGTATTGCTGCTTAGAACTGTAAAAGAAAAATCATGCCAATATTATAACTTTTAAAAGCTGTTAAATTATTCTTTCTCTTATGTATGTTAATGTGCATGTATAGATTATATATTATCTATGCATGTGTACTTGTGTTTGTAAATTGTTTACATGATACCAAATTAATTGAAAAATAAAAGCATTCATTAATCAATACATAAACTAAATTTCTTTTAGCTCACATGACTTAAGCAATGTTTAAAATGTAAAATAAAGATGTCTTCAGGACTATCAACATACATTTTGCTTGTGTTAGCCAATCAGGATTATAGTTCAAGTGTCAGAGACTTTAAGTATAATAACTTTTGGGAGGTTTGTTCTTCAGCAAAGCTACGGCTTGGGACATTGACTCGTACTTGTTTGAAGTCTTATGTTTTGAGGGCAGTTTAGAGGTAATTTAAAAATTAAACTAGAAAATACATAAATAACATCTGAGTTGTTTATAATTGAGTTAAAATACTAAAAGCATTTGCTCGGTATAAATTTATGTATTCTTGGCCTCTTAAAATCTATAAGTGATAATGTATTTGGGTCTATTAATTGTATTTCATAGATTGTTTATACATGTATATGACATTCTATGATGTAAGATCAAGAGATACCTGGTCCTTTAATAAATCAAAGAGTAACTATTCTACAGCAGCAATAAATAATTAAAGTGGAGACTTTGTCAAAGTGTAGGTCAACAAGTCAGAGAATGAACTTTGACTCATAATTATTAAAATGATTGAGGGTTGTAGTCTCACAATGGTGTTGAACTTTATATTTGTTCATTATCTTAAGATGTCATAAACTCATTAATTTGTATAAGGACAGCTTATTCAGTGTTCTTGTAATAATCAACTTAAATTTTATTTTTGCCATTAGTTAATAGCTATACTTACCTAGTTTGCTAATGGGTTTGTTTATGTGGTTAAATACTAACAGTTTTAAAAGAATCTGAAAAGGCTTACTTGCTTCTCTGTAATAGATAAACTGCTATTGTTTTACTATCAAATATTCGATTAAACTAAGTACTCAAAAGTGAGCATATATTGTGGAGAACATGATTCTCCATACAGAAGACCCCCAAATTCCACCAAAAGCAGTTGTAAACAAGAATTTAAGATAAAAATGATAACAATAATAACAATAATAGTGAAAATGGTGAAATGGGATCTAGAGATGGAGGGAAGAGTGGGAAGGGGAATAAAAAAGAAGAAATATGTGTTATATGCATGTACCTACTTGAAAATAAGAAGGTAAATTTCATGTATTGCAAACATGTACTAATAAAATTTTTTAAAAGACTCCTAGAATTAATAATCAAATTCAGTAGTGTAGCAGGATACAAACTTAACACACAAAATGCAATAATGTTCCTGTATGCCAAAAATGAATTCACTGAGAAAGAAATTAGAGTAGCAATGCCATTCACAATCACATCGAGAGTAATTAAATACTTAGGAATTCATCTAAACGAGGAAGTGAAAGCACTCTACAACAAAAAGTACAGTACTCTGAAAAAGGAGATTGAAGAAGACATTAGAAAATGGAAAGATACACTCTGTTCCTGGATAGGTAGAACGAATCTTGTCAAAATGGCTATACTTACAGATTGATACTTCCAACTTAATCGTGATTTAGCATGATCTCAATCAAAATACCAACAGCATCCTTCACAGAACCAGAGAAAACAATCCTAAAATTCATATGGAATTAGAAGAGATCCATAATAACAAAAACAATCTTGAGCCACAAGAGCAAAGCAAGAGGCATCACAATTCTGGATTTCAAGTTATATTACGAAGCTACAGTGATACAGACAACATGCTACTGGTACAAAAAGAGGCATGTGGCTCAGTGGATCAGAACAGAGGATGCAGAAACAATCCCGGACAATTCAGCTATCAGGTCTTTGATAAATGGACCAAAAACATGTGGAGGAAAGATAGCCTCTTTAAAAAATGGTTCTCATGTGCTTTAATCTCTTGATAAAGTTTGTTTGTTCTCGCCTAGAGGCTGCCAAACCCCAAGTGATCATACAGATAAAACACACAGTAAACGTGCCAGCCAGACTCCTTCTTCCACCAAGGCCCATCTGACAACCCATCTGACAACTCTCCCTGCCAAAGACTTCCATCCACTGCCCCTAACAATGACTCCACTCAGCTTGAAGAAGCCAGTTCAGTCGTCGCCCATTTACCCAACAGAAGTTGGATGGATGCCTCAGAGGGGGGAATGTAGGCACAGGGAGCCCTGTAGGTAGGAAAAAGATAGGATAAAGGCCTCATTGAGCTTTATTAAGATCAACAGGGAAAATTATTAAAAGCAATTTCGGCCTCTACCACCAAAAGCAGTTTCTACCCTCAGAGGTAGACTCTGCAGTTAGGGTAATTAGAAAGACAAAGGAGGGAAAAGCTAGCTGGACTTGGGAGGCACCTGGCAACACAGTTACCAGGAAAGCCAGCTCCTCTCACCCACTGGACAGAATGCGAGGGCAATAAGAGAAAGCCTCTTAAAGACTATTAATATATAAGACACACTCACACACACCTACACATATACACATATATGTATGTTCTCACTTTAACATCAGTATAATATTACACCAGATACACACAAGTACACATGTCCCCTTTTCTTAATCATTAAATAAGTTGCTTTCCTAATAGCCCCCTCCCTTCACTTATTCATTACAAAAAGACAGGAAGAAGCCAAACGGCCAGGCCAGAAGGAATGTAGGCAGACATGCCTCAGTTAGGATCAAAGACAGATGAGAAAACCTATCAGTGACAAGGGCCCGCCTGGGGGATGGGAAAGACACTCGTTCCCAATAAAAGGAACCAAGGACAAGATCTCGTGAGCTTTCAGCTCTGAAGCCCCCTATCACCTCATGGTAGCTCTCTATCCTCTTTCTTTTCCATCTTTTCCCTCCAATAAACTGTCTTTTGTTATACTAAAAAAAAAAAAAAGAAAATTGGTGCTGGAAAAACGGGCTATCCACATGCAGAGATTGAATCTAGGCCCATATCTCTCACTGTGTAGTAAACGAAAATCAAAATAGATCAAAGATCTAAATGTTAAATCAGAAACACTTTAGGAAGATAAAATAAGTAAAACTCTTGAGACATAGATGTAGAACTTTTTGGACAGAAACACAACTCGTACAAGAAATAACATCAAGTATCAACAAATGAGATCATATCAAATTAAAAAGATTCTGCACCGCAAAGGAAACAACCAACAGAATGAAGGAAAAAAATGGAGAAAAATTTTGTCAGCTATTCCTCAGGCAGAGGACTAATATCTAGAATATATAAAGAACTAAAACAAAAGACCTCTTGAATAGAAGACTCCATGAAAAAATGGGCAAGTGAAATGAATAGACTCTTCTCGGAAGAAGTACAAATGGCCAAAAAATACATGAAAAAGTATTCAATATCTCTGGTCATTAAAGAAATGCAAATTAAGATTGCAAACTAAGATTTTATCTTATGCCAGAAGAAACAGCTATCATTAAGAAACCAAATAATAACAAATGCTGGTGAGGCTGCAGGCATAAAGGAACCCTTCTACATTGTTGGTGGGAATGTTACCTAGTGCAACCAATATGCAGATCAGTATGGAGATTCCTCAGGAAACTAAAACTAGAAATTCTATTTGACCCAGCTATTCCCCTTCTAGTTATCTTCTTGAAAGATTTAAAGACATCATATTATAGTGGTACATTCACACCCATTTTTATAGCAGCACAATTCATAATAGCTAAATCCTGGACTAATATCTCTGCCTGAGATATTAGTACTCAGCCTATATGTCCATCAATAGAAGAATGAATAAAGAAAATGTATGTAAACATGATGGAGTACCATTCTGCCATAAAGACAGATAAACGAGTCATTCATAGGACAACGGATGTACCTCAAGCCCATAATGTTAAGTGAAATAAATCAGACATATAAGCTTGAATATCACACGGTTTCTCTTATAAGAGAAACCCAAAATGTAAATAAAGAACAAAATAAAATTTAGATAATAGGAAATAGGGAAATAGATCTTTTGCAAAAGGGAAGGAGAACAAGAGATGGGTGGGAGGGAAGGAGAAGAGAATTGAGATGTGTTATGTACACGTACCAACTCCCCACGGGGAATGTAATCATCATGTACTGTAAGCACTCACTAATAAACAAATAAAAACTGAAGAAAATAAAGTAAAAAAGAAATCAAAATTTTAAAAACTGAGCACATAGACATGAGTGTCTGGTAACAATAGCATCAGCAATATTTGTTGGAGGAATGAAAAGAATAGCTGTCATGGTAATGTCTGCTATTTATACCTGAAGAGTAAGGATTTAGGTGAGAACATGGACAAAAGCCACTAACGGTTTCAGCCTGCGTGAGGAAACAAAACGATGTGTTAGGGTTCCCACTAGGAAAATAAAACTGGTGAAGCAGTGGGACGTTAGTGGGATTTACTCAAACAATGTTGCTCTCAGTTGTTGAATAGTTTGGTTGGGCTGTTCTAGCTCCACATATATGACAAGTGAAATTTAGTTGCGGGTGTTAATTAGGCTCTTCTCAAGTTTTGATTTAAACCACGGATCTTGGGATATTCAAGCTTAATTAGATATTTAGAGCACTTAAGGAAACTGAGACTCAGGTGAAGCTTTTCCAAGGTCTACCATGGCTACTTACCTATAAAAGTAACTCCAGTATGCCACTAGCATTTTCACGAATGAAATTTCAAGATATTTTGTCTATGTAGAAATATCTGAAAGTCTTAAAAATTACTGATGCCTGGGTACTACTTGCAGTGATACAAATTTAATTGTGATTCTAAAATGCAGACTGCCGAGAAACCAAGCGCCACTCAGAGAGTTGGAGAACTCAGGTTTATTACGCCGGCCGGTGCAGAGGAGCTCACATTCCAAAGCCTGAGCCCAGAGCACAGGGGATACAGGTTTTTATAACGCCTCAGAGGTCGGTGTTGCAAGCTTTAGTTCCAAGTCTGTAAGTTAAATTTCAGTTTATTGTTAAACGTTCTACTTCTCGATCTACTTCTTGGAAACTAGGCAACTAGGTGACCCTTTTAAGCAAAACCGCGGAGGCGGAACCAACAGTCAGGGGGAGTGGGTGGGGTTAGGTCAGTGGCGGGGGTGGGGTTATAGTTATAGCTGGCTGAATTTACCGGTGTAGAGGGAGGGGATGTCGATCCTCGGTCTTTCCGTATCAGGTTAAGAATCTCCGGCTTGAAGGTTAGGGGTGTGGATTTGAGAAAGCAGAGAAATTTCGGTTCAAATCTTATTTGTCTTACCAGATGCTGTGATATTGGGTAAGTTACTTTCTCAGATTTTCCATTTGCAAAAATGAAAGTAATTGTGGTGCTGGCCTCACAGGAATTTTGTAGAGATTAAATGAAATGATGCCAATAAATCATATAGAATAGTGCCTGAATCACCATAAATACTCAATAAATGGCAGTCGTTATTACAATTATTATTACTACCATGCCAAATGTAAGTAATACATGGCAAATAATGATTTTTCCCTCTGCGTTTGGAAAATAACTGGTTTATGATTGTATACAGATTAGCCAAATGATACTATTTGAAACTATAGAACCATTTTGGGTCACCTATTTAAAATGAGTGAAGAATGACTACAAAACAGGACTGAAATGTTTGAAATGGTCCATGCCATGTAGTCGTAGAAGCCACACTTTTCATTCTGTAGGAAGTGTATTCATATATTGCTTTCTGGGTTGCATTCCACACCATTGATAAATGCTTCGGATTGTCTCTGGGTTGGACTGGGGCTGGAACGTTGCAGGACAGAGCAATAGCCACATAAAGGTAGCTAAGGTCGCACAGAATGTGGGGTTGGGGTTTAGCTCAGTGGTTAGAGCGCTTGCCTGGTAAGCGGAAGATCCTGAGTTCGATCCCCAGCCCCTCCCAAAAATCTTGCAGAATGTGAGGAGCGGGGTCTCAAACTCCCTTCTTCTCTTTAGTGTCTTGTAGATATTCTGAGAATATGAAAAAACAAATTCAACTATAATAACAGCAGAGAAACTTCATACAAAGTGAAAATAAGCCACTTGGCCTTCAACAACCCAAATAGTATACCCGAGGGAAGTCTGGTTTGCTTTTGGAGTAAATGGGCATTCAGGCAAATTGACTTTCATTTAGATTTTAGCTCCACATTCAAAGAAGCTCTGTGAAAGGAGGGGGGCATTTTAGAGTGATAGAATGGCACACTTTAAAATGCGTGTTATTACCTGCATCTACAGGTAATGATCTTAAATATAGAAAGGCTGGCAAGAAGGTCTCAGTAATAGCACTACCATAATCATAAGTTTGGCAATGGATTCATTCAACAAAATAATCAAAAAGTTGGAACTGACTAATGAAGAGTGAAAAGAAACACAGGATATCTACAGACTCCTTTATTTATGGCACTGTTCAAAAACTGATCTCTTACATGCATCACGTATTTTTCACAAATTTCAATTAGCTTCTGATTGTGTTTTTAAGAACACAACGGGACAGAATCAAATTCTGAATGAGCAAGTATATCATCCTAGTTTAGAAAATAATTTCCATTAAAATGACTTGGAATTCATTTTGTAAATCATGCTTATTATGATACTAGGTCTCTGCCTACAGAAATATTGGAAGAATATTCCTACCTAATTTAATGGAACCAATTTTCCCAACAGCATCTCCCATAATTTTCCATAATTATTAGTCAAGATATACAAATGTACACACATTGCTGGCAATAAGTCTTAAAAAGGATGGAAATGAGCTTACACATCTTCCAGGTGGGTGATCACATATTTTTTAAATGTCTTTGTGCAAATGACATGGAAAACTTTATGGGCCTGTTTTACTAGAGATAAGGATAAAAGCTAATTAAAACCTGAGACACTTCTTAGGGAGTATTATGAAGCACACAAGAAGCTTTTAACTCAGTTTAATGAGTATTTCTTCCATGTTTAGGCAATCGCTTCTTCGGGTTTTTTTTTTTAAATGATTCTCCTTTGATCTCAGTTATAAATGATACATGGCAGGTAGTCTTTATGTGCTAAATAAAATAATAAAGTTGAGAGAAATTGTTGGACTTTTAAAAAGTAAACTCTTCTAATTTTGCATTAGTGGTTTATGTTAAACACAACTTTGAATGCTGTAATGCTAATTAGCAGCAACATTCTGTGGGTTCCTTAGTCTGTCTGCTGATTTGAATGCTTTCAATTATAAATCACTTAATACTTCCGTCCCTCTACCTCCCCTTCCCTGACTTTAGTTGCAGGATAAATAAGGATAAATATCTTCCCTTCTGTGGTGCTGATGGAACATTCAAGTTTGAGTTAATTTCAGCACATTCAGTACTGTAGCTAACTCCTGTCATTTCTAACACCCAGAATACCTTGCGTAGGCATGATCATTCTGCAGCCCACTCAGTAACATGAGTAATGATCTTTAAGTGAACCATATCAAGCCTGTAAGGGCTTTGAATAATTTAGACAGGAACTTTGGAACTAATCTGCATTTCTCTAAAAAATGTCACTCTGATTTTCTGCTTAGTGGGACTACACAATTTGTTATTGTAAGAAAAGCTCATAGGGCTCAAAAATGTTTTTTCCCACTGTATCAGTGAGGGTGTGCCTCTGTGTTTATGTTGTGTGTATTCGTCTCTCTGTTCGTATGTGTGTGTATGTATGTGTGTGCATACAAAGTGTCTCTAGAGACAGTCCTGAGATGAGTATTCCTGCCCGAAATCAGCTTCTAACGCTCTGCCAACTTGACATTCAAGCCCTTTCCAGTGAAGGCCGTCTGTCCTCCTATGTTAATATTCTATGCAGCACCTCTTTGACAGAGGGAGGGAGACTACAGTTGATTTTTTTCTCCTTTTACAGCGAGTTATTCTATAATAAGGAATCTCAAACTTCAGAGAGAAAAACCAGTAACAGAGGTAAATGACCTTGATTAGGCAAAGAGGAGAGGGGAAGGGAGGAAGGGAGAGAGATCATTTGTTAGATATTCAATTACTGTGTATTGCGAAGATTTAAATTTCCTTAGCTGGAGGCTAGGAAGAGCAGAAGGTGGTATTGGGTGAACGTCCAGGTAAAATTTGGTTTTGGTGGGCTGTCCTAGGAGCCCTGTTACATAAATTGCTAGAAATCATTGTAGTTCTTGGCTGAGAACGATCACCATTTCTCACATCTACTATCCTGCCTGTTTCTGTTCGAACTGCGGGACATGAGGTGCACCAATGGCAGCATCCCCATTGTCTAGATGACCAAACTGAGTTCCACAGAGTCAATGCAAGATCTTCTTTGATAATGTCTATAACAAAATAACATGCATGTGCCCTTTATATTCAATTTTGACTGAGTAGGAGGAAAAACTTAGTTCACGTCCATTAACCATCCCTGCAAGCCCCCTGATTTTTGTTACTTTTGTAGTGTGCAGTAAGTGATGATTGTGTGGCTATGTGAAAATCACTTTCCTTTCCTGAGCTCTAGTTTGCCCCTCTGTAAAGTGACAGTTGGGTCAGAGGCTCTCCCAATTTCCTTTCATCCCTGTCCTACAATTAATTAAAAGTCAATGAGCACAGTCTCTTAATCATTTATACAGTATCTATTGCAGCAGAAATACAACTGCTGTCTGAATGTGAATCAGTGAAGAATTAATGTGAAAACTTAGACCTCATGGTAGCAACTCTGGCTTGCGCAAGGAAGAGTTTAAAGTTTCTTTGTCCAGTGATCTGCCATCACCACGAGTGATCCAGAAAACTGCTGCTCATGCTGCATTATGAGCCATCACCAGTGATGCTAAATGATCGTGATAATCCCCGAAGGAAAAATGGAAGCACATTTGTCCCTTCGATTCATAATTGGCCTGACACTGAGTCCCAGAGACTCTGCACATTGAGTCTCTCTCTCTTGGTAATAAATGGTGTATGTGTCATCCAGCCCTGATTAGGCTGATGTGCCATTTTGCCTAGGACTATTTTAGTCATCGTCCCTTTCAACCTTCATTTCTAGGGGACAATTCAGACAGACTGCATTGTGCCAGAGCTGAGATAATGAAGACTGTGTATTGTCCTTTTCAGAAGCTGGATTGGGGAGAAAAGTTAGTTACTTATATACCTGATTAGGAAAGGAAAGTCATCTGATTAATAGCCACATCACGCATGGGCAGTATGGAAGAGTGGAGAAAAATCACGGGTTTAGAGTCCAGGCAGTGCTAAGTTGAAATCCCAGCCCTGCCACTTAGAAGTTGTGTGATCTTGGGCAAATCCCTCAAGCTTTCTAAGCTATAGCTATCTCCTATGCAAAATGAATATGATAATGCCAATTCTTAAGGAATGTAATTTAGAAAGGGTACCTACTACAGTACCTACTACAAAATAGTGCTGAATAAATGGGAGCTCTTTTATCAAGGAATATCAAATGTCAGCATTGTGATAGTGTTTCTGTTTGTATGTGTATTTTGAAGAGCTGCATGTGGGCTTGTTTATTCCTCTCTGTTTCCTCTCCAATGCCGAGCCCAGTACCTGGGATATAGTCAGCATTTAATCATTTTCATTATGGGAATGAATGAATGAGCGACAGTACCATGAAATAGATTGTGCAGGCATCCTTCACATTTTTGTTCATCGGCAAGCTGCAAATGGAAGAGGTTATGACTTGCTAAATTGGTAAAGGTAAGACTCACACTCACATCTTCTGAGTCCAAGGCAAGGGCCTGTTTGCAGTAAGCAGTAATTGTTTTCTTCCCCCCAATTTAAGAGCATTTGTGTTTCTGAAGACACCTCAGTGATTCCTTTGCTCTATTAGGTCCCCTTTCTAAAGAGAGTAAGAGGGATTATTTTATAATTTGTTCATCCATTCAACAAGTCTATAGTAGGACAGCAGGGATTTTGAAGGAAATTGTGGCTTCCATGGAACCACAGCTTCTCCTCAGTCTTTATTTTGTATGAGTGTCTATAAATGCTTCCAGAACAGTACACTGTATTGCCTAAAACATTGGGGCATTTGCCATCTATTCTTCGTAAGCTCACTCGCATTGAAGAAGCAAAAGAAGCTACATTGTTCCTTTTCAAACTTGCGCAGGACCCAAGTGCTTGATTCACTGAGCCCACCTTTCCTACTGGTGGCAGTAGGGAGCAGGGGTCCCACTTTGGACTTGATATTGCATTCGGTTTTTGTCATTCTCCGACTGCTCCATCTTAGCACGGGAACAGGCAGGTTTTGTTTACCGATCTCATCTGTATTCTGACTGTCTTTTGCAATGACAACCTCTGGAGCAAGGATCTTACGCTGCTTCCTATGGGCCTTTAGTGAGTCAGCAACACAACTTAGATTAGAACTCAGAACTCCTGAAGTCCGATCTTGCACCAGCTTCAGTACTATATAAATTACAGCTGGAGATAACAAGATTCATCTGAAGGTTTTTTTGGCACTGGGCTTTCAGATACTGGTGAGGAAAAAATCCATTAGATGAACTATACTTACTAACATATAAAATGTATAGTTACTTTCTCTGTTCAATTTAGAAAATCTTTGATTTCAACACCCGCTAAAGCCTAGTGCTTTTTAAGATATGACACTAAGGGTCTCCAACTGCTCTGAGCCATTTTGACCAGTCGGGTAACTTACTGTCCAATGAGATATTTTTCCAGTTTCTTTTCATTTACCAAGAATATTGAGTGCTCAGAATTGTAACGAACCTTCCCCTGCCCCAAACCCAGGCACCATACTCACACCTTGGATGCTTTGGCGCCTCTGGTCTGTCTGTCCTGAGAAGGGGACGAGCATTATGTATAATATGCAGGGGACAAGTTATTAGGTCATGATTCATGAGATGACAGAGGCAGATGATGACTCTTGAGAGGGAGAGAAGGTGGATTCTTGCTAGGTCTGTAAAGAACCTTTTAGGATTTGTGGGGTGGAATTTCACGTATCCTAATAGCTGAGCACTACTCCTGGTTAAAATAAAGCATTGAAAAAATGGAAAACAAGATACCACCATATTATTGTGAGTGGTGGCTAGAAATTTCTTATGCAGAAACTATATTGAGAGCAGAAGGAAAAACTGTCCTTTCTCTTTTAGTGAACAGCCTACAGTGGGGTGGGAGTGGAGGATGGGATGGGCAATGAGAGACGAGCGTGAAGAATTACATGAACATGTGCTTTGAAACTTGTCCAAGGAACCTGGGTTCGCAGAGAGCAGGAAACATAGCTGTGAGAGTTTGGGCGATCCCATTCCTATAATCTATAAACAATATTAGTAGTTACATCCCAAGATTTGTATGAGAATTTGATTTTTTGGTTTTTTTGGTGCTGGGGATTGAGCTGAGGACTCTGTACTTGCTAGGCAAGCGCTCTACCACTGAGCTAAATCCCCAACATGAGAATTTGATATAACATGTAAGACACTTTGGCACAGAACCTGCCACACAGTAAGAGTCCAAAATTTGTATCTGTTGTTAGAACTTGGGCTGTATTTTAGTTCCCTACCACTCTGTGCTGCAACAGGGGGGCTTTAAATGAATGGTGACAGGGCTGCTGTGTAGCTCAGGGAAGGAGAGAAGCCTGGCACAGAGCAAGTAGCCAGATGTTCTCCTACGTCTATGTCAGACTGTCTGATTTTGAGTCAAGCTATGGCACTTTTCAGCTGTGTGAGCCTGGGCCCGTTTCCTTGTACTTAGCTTTCTAAGCCTTAACTTACTCATGTGTAAAATGGGAATAATGGTACCTACCTGATAGGATTGTTATAAGGATTTTAAAGATCAATACATATTGTTAGAGGAGGGTGGAGCACTAAGCATTCAATGAGTTTCAGCTGTTATTTTACTATTATAGAATCTAATAATTGTCCTTTTTGCACACAAAACAAAATAGTGCCTAACACATTGTGGGCACTTAAATATTATCTGTTATTTCTTGAGTGTTTGTTTCACATCGGGAAAAATGTCAGTGTTTGATTTGTGCCAAAAGAAAACAACCATTTGCAGCAGTTATTATTTTCATTTTATGTGAGGAAATCAAGGCCCATGTCCGCTCAGATTTTTTATTTGGTTTCATTCCCACAGCTAGTCTACTCTCCTAGTTGGTGTGTGACAGTGCGGACTTGAACCTGAGCTTGTTTGACTTCAAAGTGCATGTTCAATGTACTATCTTTCTTAGTAATGTGTACTGGACGGGGCAGTACACAGGGGTTCAGAGATTGAAGTAAAATGGAGTTGTTCTCTGAATGCTAAGGATTGTCTTCTAAGTTCTGTTCGTCAGGAACATCCAAGAAAGTAAGAACCTTGTCGCAACTCAGTCTCGAGGGTCTGGTATGGCGGCACCTGCTAGACACAGACTGAGGCGAACAGTAGGTTCACAAGGCTTTTTCAGTTGTTAACATTTTGAAGAATTACGGTTCATGGCAACTCAGATCCTCTGTATTTTATGCAGAAGGCTAAAGATAGCTGCTAATTGTGTTTATCATTTACAAAATAAGTAGCTTGAATTTATATGTTGCACATGTGATCATGTAGCCTGCACTCTGTCACTTTACTATTTATGTGCTGCCGAAGCGAGCACTCTGTTACTTTATTATAATACACCGATTCATTCATGAATGTACCTCAATGGGTTGATCCTACCTGGTTAAAACCGTGTAAGAGAATCTTCCTGGATTTTGTTTTTATTTTTTATTTTTTTGTTTTTTGAGACAGGATCTTGCTATATAGTCCAGGCTGGCTTTGAATTCACTATGTCGCTCAGGCTGGCCTCAAACTTTCAGCAATCCTCTTGCCTCAGCCTCCTGAGTGTTGAGATTACAGATGTGCACCACCATGCCCATTTTCTGGGTTTTCACTTTAAACAGGGTGGAACAATCAAGGCTAAAAAAAATGTGCTAATTTTAGTTCCTAAAGGGACCCTGGCCTTGGAAAGACCCGATCTCTGACCTTCACAATGGTATGAGCTTTGAAGAGAGCTATGCTGATTCTTTATCAGCATCAGTGACAAGGAGCTAGCTGCCCAGGTCATTGCAGGGCTTGAATCCCCATAACAACAAAAACTATGCTAAATAAAACCCGAGCCTATGCAAAACAACATGTGATCACAGCTGCAAATCAATAAATATCTCTCAACAGCTCCTTCCAACCACAATGTTACCTGTGAGTCCCGCTTGGTCACTGGTTCTGACTGTGTGCTAGTATAATGCCATATGCTTTGCTTACATTGTATTCATTTTTGGACATATAATTATTATTATTATCTTCATTCATTTCATTTTATAGATGAGAAGAATGGAGTCCCAGAGAGGTTGAGTACCATGACCAGATCACATGGGTAAGAAGTAACAGAATTGGGATTTGAACCTGGACCCATCTGACTCTTACAGCATGCTCGTTCCACTGCAACATGTTGGGGAGGGCGTCCTGGATCGCAAAGGGTTACAGGTGCTCGCACCTGCTATAGGTGATTATTAACAAACCAAAAGAACTCTGGCGGTGTCACAGATGGAAGGGTCTGGAACTTCAAGATCACTGTGGCCACTGTTTGGTCTGTGGACTGAAGTGTCCTCCCTAAGCCAGGAATCGATGCCCTTGAAGACAATCAGGATCTAGTGAGGTGAAGTTTTTGCCACTGAGCTGGCACATTTCACTGAAGTGTGAGATGCGTATACACGATCTTTTGGTTGTTTTGGACTTGAGTAATTGCTTCAAAATGATCGTGCTTGGGAATATCTTAGAGAAGAATCGGAGACTGGAATAGGTACTTCAGAGTCAATAAACAAGTTCATCTGGAAAGACAAAGAGAGCGTTTCAAAGCATGACAGGAGTTCCTAACATCACTCCTTCAATTCTCAGGGATTTCTCCGTGAAGCTTGAGGTATGTCTTGAATTCACATGCTCGAGAGCAATGTAGCAACATTCATGTCAGGTGTGGGACTCTGGGCTGGGTTCCACAGGTAGGATAGAGATGTTTTTCTGGGTGAACTAAGAAGTAATATAGAAGTGTGGGAAGGTATAAGGGGGGTTATGAAAGGCATTGGATTGTTGCTCACATACTTTTATTAAAAGCTTTGCTGTAAGGTTTTGCATCTCTATTTGATGATTTAGATTTCAAGATAAAATGGGATTCTGAAGTACAGATTGGCAGTCCTTTAAAGTTTTGATTTACATTTATTATTTAAGTTTACATGATTTCCTGTCTCCTTGTGAGTTTTACTTTTTTTTTTTGGGGGGGTGCTGGGGATCGAACTCAGGGCCTTGCACTTGCGAGACAAGCACTCTAACCATGGAGCTAAATCCCCAGCCCATGAGTTTTACTTTTGTTTTTTTTCTACTATATTTTTCCTTCTTGCTTGTCTCACTTCTTGTATTATTGATAAAGCTTGTTTGTTTTGTCTTTCAGTTCTCAGCTACTCTCCTATGTACATCCCATTTTACCTGTTGTTTTAAGGTCTGTGAAAAATTCACTGACATGAAATAGTAGTTCATCTTTTATTGAAAAAGAAACCTTTGTTATAGAGATGTTTTATATGAAGGAACAACTAAGCTCTGTTTGTACCAGTGTGGTACATTTCCAAATGATTTGTCTCTACCTTTGAGTACTGGGCTGTCTCCTTCTTGTTAAAACTTGTGCCAAAGCCATGCTGAAGCAAAATTAGGGCTTGGCAAAGGAGAAATACTTGATGGTTATAGGGCCTGTAACTAGAACAACTCATGAATAGCATGTCTTCTGAGCAAGGTAAATGTCTTCTTTTTGTGCTGTGTCGATTTACACATAGAAGCTGCATCTGACATCTTCACTGAGTTAAGCCTGGTTTGTGTACTTGCTACCACGGGAAAAACCTCAATCTCTTCAGCATTTTATCAGCTTCTGAGTGGCAAATTTGTTGCATTTTTGTTGTTGTTGTTGCATATTTTTATTTTGCTTTCATTTTTCCTTAAAGTTTGTGTACCAGCTACCTATCACAGTTCAAACTCTCTATCAACGTGGTGACCATATTTTCCAATTACAAGTCAGGGCGCACAGTCTGAGAAATTCCAGTGGACTTGAGGAGAAAATGGCACTGAATATCTGAAGTTCATACTATTGCAGGATGTATAGACAATTCTTCTTAGAAAAATAAGCACGTTCAGGTTTAGTCAACATTGGAGCTTTTGTTAAAGCCCTTGTTCTGTGTGACAAAAGATCCTTTGTTTCACCTATTGAACTTTTTGCTTCTTTTGAGAAGCTATAGCTGTCAGTTCAGGTAGGGTCAGACTAGGTTTAACCCCAGTAAAGTCCTTCTGAGTCTTGTTTGCATTCTGTATGTGGTACTGTCGTCACTTTGCCACAAGCACTGTGCATTGTGAGAGTGATATACTCCTGTGAAGATAATAGAAGTAAGGTACCATACTGAATTATGATTCATATAACCATAAAGGACATGTGGCTAGTGTATCTTTAGTCATCATGCTTCACATGTGCAATTTGAAAGGCACGTAACTTTCAAGAGTCTTACAAACTCCTCCCAGACTGAGGGGGAACAAAGTGGCCACAATTTATGGAGTGTGGAAGAAGGCATTTTCTTATTTGCAAATCCAAGGGAAGTGCTTCATTAAGGGGACACCATTAATATTATGGAAAGAACTCTTTCAACCTCAGGGCCGAGGTCACTCAGACCACTAGAAGGACTCTGAGTGCCTAAGAGATATAAATGCACAGCTGGATCTTACATAACTTCTATGAGTGTGTTCTTGGAAAACAGCAGATAGCATTTGAACATTTTCATTTAGTCTGAACCCTGAATATGAAACTGGGTTCATTTTCCCTATTCGACAAGCAAATTCTCAGCTTCCTTGTAGGAACGCTGCTTTCTTTCTGGATTTTAAAACCAGGAATTGAATGTCTTTGGTTCTCCGAAGCTCAAGCTTGGAGCTGAGACAATGTCAGTCCTCTGTGTGCTCTGCTTCCCCACCTCATGGGATCTGCAGCTGGCACTGTTTCCCTCTTTGTAGCTGTCACTACATTCACTGTGGCTGAAATCTTTGTGTTTGGTACAGAGCAAGAGAGATGGAAGGAATGGGAAGTTTTTATGTTTCTGGTTTAACTGGTGCTCCTGATGAACCAAGGTCTGCCTTTGCCTCCTTAATACTGCCTCAGAAATCAGATTAGGAGGGTGACTTTCATTGGTGGGGTCTAGATAGAAGAGGC
Source organism: Hystrix cristata (assembly GCA_004026905.1). NCBI lineage: Eukaryota > Metazoa > Chordata > Mammalia > Rodentia > Hystricidae > Hystrix > Hystrix cristata. Next base: position 14,861 of record PVJO010005991.1, on the reverse strand, counting down.
TCTTATAAGCTCTTGGAATTTATCAGGGGACCTTCATTTTGTTTGTCTAACCACCATTCTTGGCTAAAGCTGATGTAACCTCAGTGGAGAAAGCTCTCAAAGCATTGCCGGTAGGATCTACATCTATAGCATTGTAGGTTTGTATATTCTTTAGGGTTTCTGCAAAAATATGGCCTAGGGACCACATTGTGAAGTACATGAAGTAAAATTTAGTGTTTTCCATGTCTCCTGATCTTTGTTTTTTCTCTTTTATTCTTGCCTTCATTTAATTGAGATCTATTTATTACACTTTTAGTATTTGTCAGGATTTGTACCTAACATTGAAGACACAGGTGGTGAACAAGGTGAGACCTCAGTTTCCTCAAAGCAGCAGCATAGACTGGTGAGAACATTAACTTTGCCATTAGACTGCTTAGGTTTGAATCTTGGCACTGCTCCTTAGAAGTTATATGGTAGAAAACAAGGTCCTTAACCTCTCTGTGCTCTAACGTTTACTTCTGTATAACAGAAATAATAATAATCAACCCAACCCTCATAGGGTTGTTACAGAACTAAAAGAGTGGTGGCCCACATTATTATTTGTTTTTATCTATAATGTGAAGCATACATTCTGGCAGAGAAAATGGGTGTGTAAGGATCACGATAAGTCAAGGGAATCAACAGATTGATGTAACCAGTATTCTGATACTGTTTATATCCTGTCATATGCATTTATTTTGCTAGAAAAGAATTTGATGAAACCATTTGCACTCTGGAGTAGTCTCAATATGTTTATATTTCTATGAAAGAAAAAGTTCGCACTAGATACGAACCAGATGTTAAACTTAGTGCACTTTGGAATTATCTGTGAGGCTGCATTCCCAGAGTGCAAGTTGGTTGCTAGAGCTCCTGCTATCATATCTACTTTTTAGAGAGAAAAACAGAGAGAGAAAGGAGGAGTGTGCTATCTCTCTCTTAAAGAGCACTTCTGGAAGTTCCATGTCATGCTTTTTCATGGTTTTACCTAGCGGGGAAATGCATTCTTCTCCGTGTCGAGTGTGCCGAGCTAAAAGTTGAGGGTCTGTTTGCTAAAAAAGAAAAGAAAATGGATACTGGGAATGAACTAAGAGTCTTTGCCGTGGTGCCAATCTGGTTCTTTGTCTGTTTTTCTAAAGTTTTGGTCTTCTTTTTCTCTCACTGGAGCTATCATTAAGCATCTTATACTCCCGAGTTATAACTAGGTTGTTTTTTGAGATCAGATAAAATTAAAAGTAACATTTATCGAGCATTTAATCTGTGAAACCATTTCAACAACAATGCTATGAAGAAAAGTATTATTATCTCTGTTTTATGGATGGGGAAGTTGAGGCCCAGAGGTGTTAAATAATTTGCTGGGTAGTGGTAGAGTTAGCTTATTACCACAGCACTGCTTGATTTACTAAATCAGGGGAAATGACGTGAGATAAGAGTAGGAAAAGTGCAGAGACAGGCACTGTAAAAACAGTGTCTTTTATATGAAATGTTTATAGGATTCATATTTATAACGTAGGGAATCTGAGTATGATATAACATTTTAATAGTTTATATGGTTTCATACAACTATGTTTTTTATTGAACTTACTGGTTTGTCACTCAAGAACTTTCACTATCTGGCCCTCGCTTTTCACATACACCCTAGTCATACCCCTCAGTGACATAGTGGGAAGAAGTTTTAGAAACTGGCAAGGTTTGTTTTTTTCTGCATCTCTACCATTCTTGCCTGCATGCTTTGGGCAATCTGCCTACCTCATTGTATCTGAGTTTTATTTTTCTTTAAAATGGGGATGATAATACCTACTTTGAAGGAGCAGCTTGCAAAGATTAAATGAGGCAATATAGGTAATATTTTTAGCATTAAATGGATGTCATTTTCTTTAGTCTTCTCATTTGCTCTCCTCCTTTTCCCCCAACCTCCAATCCCACCCTCCCCCTTTTCCTGTGTGCACCAGTGAAAATAGTTTAGTCTATTCCTTTCAACTTCTAGGTCTCTGGGTTTCATATTGTTTCTTCCTAAAATTCCCCATTCTTTTCTTCCTTCTTGCAGACTAGCATCATAAAAGGCCCAACTCTTCCCACCATACGTATCTTTTGGTCTGTATAATGTTTATTACCTGCTTTTAAATAAGGACATACTTCAATTCATATAGCATATGAGGTGTGATAAAAATGCAGTGTGTTTTTAAAGTTTTAAAAATATATCACAATAAAAGACACATTGCCATTAACCCCCTTCAAAATACTCCTACTAGCTTTGAACACACTTATCCCATCATTCTTGACACTTTCTGAAGCAGTTCTGAAACTCCTTTTTCATGAATAGTTTTAGTTGCACTGTTGTAGCTGCCTTAATGTCCTCAAAACATTTACCTTTCATGGTCATTTGGACTTTGGGAAAGAGCCAGTAGACACAGGGGAACAGATCCAGCGAACAAGGTGCATGAGGACACACCGTGTTGTGCAAGCCTGTCTTTCTGTTGGCTGGTGGTTGGCAGTAGCATTCACTCTGTGTGTGTGTGTGTGTGTGTGTGTGTGTGTGTGTGTGTGTGTGTGTGTTTTAAATCACACTTTGTAAAGATGCTCATGGAAGAGAACTTTCTTTTGGAAGTGACAAGAATGATGGGATAGATGTGTTTGGAGAGAATGGGAACATTTTAAGGGAGATCAATGGCAGTTCATTTTTTATTGTAATACATTTTTTACCAGTTCCTTTTTAAAAAAAATTTATTGTAATGCTACATTTTAGATGTACATAGTGATGACATTCATCATAGGGGATTTGTACCTGCGCATGATATATCTTGTTGCTTCTTTTTTTCCCATTCCCCTCCCCTCCCTTCACCCCCTCTTTCCTCTTTATTTACAAAAGCTTCATTTCCATTTTCTCCTTCCATAAATTTAAGCATTCAATGTATTTTTCGGTCACTCCTTGTACACGCTACCACTTGCTATTTTCTTCCACTTACCCCATTTATACACATTTGTTTATGTACTCTGCTGAACTGAGGGCATTTTGATTTGAGCCATCTCATGTAGTTTCAATCTTGTGCATCGTGGCAGAAGCATGCCTTATCTTCAGGAAAGACTCCCTTGATCTCGTTATAACCTGAAATTTCGTGCTCCTCCCCATTTTAATCCTAAAGTGCATAAAATGAACTTCTTCCTCATCTTCGTGGTAATGGGGCATGAAGGGTTTACTTGTGCTGAAGTCCAGGCTCCCCGAAGGCAGGAATCTTGTCTTGGTTATCTGCACAACCTGCTCATCAGCGCCTCGAAGCTGTCACGCAGTCTTAGGCACTTCGATGCTTACTGACTGGTCAGTGAACTATCCTTTCTGCAAAACTAAAGTGCACATGTATATAGAACAAAAAGTATTTTGTAGAAAAGCATTTAAAAATGGTTTAAAACTTGGTAAAAATTCAAGAAGTGTCCAGCCAGATGATTCTCTGGGAAAGACAGAAAGGAGTTTTTCATTCAATTTGCAATGCTGGCATAGGATCCGTGTTTCTTGAGTTTTTTTCCAAATTGGTATTGACGTCAGTCACTGAGAAATCTTGGCTTGCACTAAATTTCATATTCAACAGGATGGGCTTTGAAAAGCAAATGGAGTGAAAACCCACAAAATGGGGAGCTCCGGAATGAATGTGCATGGTTAGTGTAACCAGTGACTAATTAAGGTGAAGCTGGGGGCTGTTTCACTCTTTCACCCTGAAGAAATTTCAAGACTAGTTGTGCACCGCTTCTATTGATGAATAGGAGGCCAGAGGGATCAGGGAGGCAATGTCATCGAGAGGCCTAGATCATCTGCAGATGAGTTGGCTGATGGGCTTGCATCTTGAAAAATAATTATTCTCAGCAGGTCATTTGATTTTCTTTCGTCAGCCAGAAAGACTGGGATGGACTCTACACACTAAAAACAAACTTTTGAATAAAGTGAGAAACCATTGTTGGTTTCTAAGCAGTGGCAGCAAAAACTGCCTCAGGCCTTTTCAGGGATAAAAGGGATCATTTAGAGCTTCCAACAAAATGGGGGAGAAGGCCAAACTTGAATTCTGGTACCCCAGCCTCTCTGTCCTTTTTGGCTTTAGTGCTGATGAGATGATATTTTCTCCACCAGAAACCAGGGCTCTCATCTTCACGCTCCCTCGGTCAGGAGGTGCCATGAAAAGATGTGTGTTTGCAGCAGCATTCACAATGGCTAAAAATGTAGAAACACACAAGGTCCACCAGTAAAGAATTATATGACTTCTATTAGGTTCAACCAGAAGCTAAGCAGCTATTTAAAAAGAAGGTAGTTCTATATGTATGTTCATAGACTTCTAAGGTAAATCATTAAATGATGCAAGTCAACTGTACAACAATATGCTTTTGTAAAGAGAACTGTGTACACACATATGTATATGTACTCACGGACATCTGAAAGGGTGTTTACCAAAGGCCATCAGCTATCTGTCTGGTGGCAGGTATGGGTGGGGATTGTAGAGGGACAGTTCCCCTTCCATTTTATGTTCTTCCCTGTTGTTTATATTTTTATAATAAACAAGCCTTACTATTATAATCAGTCCAACCAAGGTAACTTTTTGTAGAAGGACAGTATTTTGATATTCTTTATGCACACTGACATGTGAATTATCGACGAGAGTTTTGAATACTGTGTCATTGTTTTGAGGGAGGAGTGGGATTTCGTCAGGTAGCAAAGTCTTAACCTCACGAGAGGAAGCTTCAGAGATGGAATTTCAGGTAGTTATTAGTAAACTGAAACTAGTTATTCCATTTTCTGACTCTTCCCTGGTTCTTTCCTTTGGGTCAAGTGATCTTCCAGCCACTCTCTGCAGCTCTACAAGGCCAGCAGGGACAGTAAAGGCCCAACAAGTGAGTTCTCTGTCTCTCCAGGGTTTCTCTGACCAGAGTGCCTTTCCTTCTGTCTGCTTCTTGGATATTAGTGTTTCAAGTAGTATTTCATTTGGGAAAGAGAAAAGATTCTACTGCTCAATACAAGTTCGCCAACCACTCTTCTAAAATACGCTAGCTATAAAATAGGTGGGAAAATGTCCTTCATTTATGGATAAGGCTTTGTTATTCAGAGAGTGAAGTGAGTTACTGTAGGAGAGACATGGAGTAAGTGACAGGGTCACGACTTCAGCCCAGGTCTCTTGATTCTCCTGCAGTGCACAGTGATCTTTTCATCATATACTGCTTTCCTTTTGTGGCTTAGGGAAGCCCTTTTCAATGAGCTCAGGGCAGGGATACAACTGAAAGAGTAAAATGTCCAAGTGGTGTTGAAAAGCATAGTTTTATTATCTCACCGCTTAAATTTACTACTTTTTCACCAGCTCGGTGTATGGGTGCACAGCGCCCAGGAGCCTAGCAGATAGCGCTGATATTGGTCCAGAGCCAATTATATTCTAAATTTCCAGGTTCTTGTTTGCCGCAAGCAAAAAGATTGAACGGGCAAATTGAAGGCCGTAAGAAAGTTTATTTAAGTAACAAAAGAAATGGAAACTGGCTCCTCCACGTGAATGAAATAGCTGCTGCCGCTGGGTAGTTAGGGAGCCAAAAGAGAGGAGGAGAGAGCTTACAGACGGAGTTGGAGAAGCTGGGGCGTGGGGTTAGGGACCAAGAGGGGCAAGAGAGCAAGAGCGAGCTCCTGGTATCGGTTCCATTTATCCCATCTCCGTTCTCCTGAGAGTTTTCCTGATCCTGTGAGAAGAGGGCGTTTGGATTTCCTGCCCCAGGCTGACCTCAGGTCTAGGCCACTCCCTCAGGTCACGCCCACCTTCCCAGCCAGCTCAGGCCACGCCCTACTCGTACCTAAATACTTGCTTTGTGATGCCTTGAGGCGTGGATGTCTACACCTGAATTACCAAGGAAAGCCAATCGCGAGGCCCCACTGCAGGCTGGCAGCCTGGATCTAGATATATTTCCTTTCTTCTGTCTCTGTAGCACCGGAGCATTTGTGTCTTGGATCCAATGATACACAGTACGTCTGGTGGCTCCACTTCATAAATACCATATTTCTGCGTGGTTGATACCTTTACACCAAAATTTCTGAACTAGAACCTGAAATCCTGTGACTGTATGTCTTGAAACATTGCTAAGGCATATACGGGCAGAGACAGGAAAAGTTTTTGTTATAAGGGCAAAATTACAAATGGCTCAAATTTGACTGGCTTCTCTGAGAAATCATGAAACCAAATATTTACTGTTTATTTGTGGGAAAATATGCCATTAATGGCCTTATCCATAACTATGTTGTGCCTTCATGACTAATGAACCTTAACATTTTTAACCTCTGTTCTCTTTGTACAATGTGGCCTTTGGAAATGTTTTGGTTTTGGTACATTTTTTTCTTCTTTTAGTTTCAGTTTTAGTTGACAATAATTGTACAAATTTATGAGGTACAATGTGATGTTTTGATCTGTATATACATTGTGTGGTGATTAAATCATACTAATAAGCATATTAACCATATCAAACATTTATCATTTTTTGTAGGAAATATTCAAAATCCTCTCTTCTAGCGATTTTGTAATACATTATTATTAACTATGATTGCTTTACTGTGTAATAGAATACCAGGACTTTTTTTTCCCCATCTAACTGTAACTTTGTATCCATTGTCTTGGTGTGGTCTTGAAAACTCTTTTTACTTGCCCTTCATTTTGCCCCTAAACCAAGGATCATTCTTGTCTGCTCTGCTGCTTGGAGTTAGTCTGGCAGGTTTCACAGTGTCAATTTATGTCTATTCTCAGGAGGAGGCAGGGTTTGTCAGTGAATCATCACCTAGCTTTTTATTGGGAAGTGACCTTAATAGCCCCAGATGGGATTGTTTTCAAGTTTTCATTTTATTTCTAGCAGAAATCTTCAAAATCAATAGTCGAAAGAAGACATACTGTTTATTCTAATTGTAATACAGACTTCTCTTACATCATACCAGCAAGCACTCATCTCGTGGGAAGGCCATGTGAGTGATGCTCTTCCCTTGGCATTTTTTTACCTAGAGAGTAATATGGTTCAGGAATTAAAGTGCTACAGGGAATAGATTACCTTGAACTGGAGCTATTTTTCTGATAAGGAAACAAGGTAATGAAAGTTGGTTAGTCTGTCCTGAGTAATTTATACTCAGTAAATGAGAGCAATTTTTTTTTAAATAGATCATTTACAAGAGCAAAGAGAAGTTTTCTTATTGGTAGAATGTTGTACAAGGCCTGGAGTAAAAGCATAAGATTGTGGATGTTAAAGGGAAAATGGTGTTCTAGTTTTCAAGAAGACGGGATATTTGTCCTGGTCTGGAGACTGATTTTATTCAAAACAACACTCACCTCTCATAAGTTGTACTTCCTTATCTAGGTAATGGGAACAAAATAGCTGTATTACCTATTTCATAGAGTTATTTTCAAGATCAAAGGAAATAATAGATGCTCTAGCTCTTTGAAGATCTTTACATGTTAGACACACACACACACACACACACACACACACACACACACACACACACCAGTCACCAAGTCCCACCTCTGGAATAGTTTTGAAATTGTGTCCCTTTTCTATCTGTACTTTTCTACCACAACCAGAGTTCATACTTTTTTCCGGGATACTGCAAGTACCTGCTAACCTATCTTTCTACTTCTAGTCTCTAATTTACAACCCATTCTCTATTGCACTGCCAGATTAACCTGCTTAAATCTACTTTTAATCATGTCCCCCTTCTGCTCTAAAATTGTCAATAGCTCCCTATTATGTCTTAAGTCAAATCTAGACTCCTCTGCCTGTTATTCAAAAGTCTTTAGGTTCTAGTAGCTCCTACTAAGATTTCTATCCCCATTCTCCACTCCTCCCCTTATACTCTTGTATATCCTCTGCAACCTGTAACATTTATACTCTGGAAATGCCTTGCATTTTCTTAGAGTCTTTAGAATACTGCCATCTCCTCATCCTATTTTTGTTTTCAGACATCAACATTCAATGATTTTAGGGGCTGAGAGGACATGACTCAGTGGTAGAGCACTTGCATAGCATGCATGAGGCCCTGGATTCCATATCTAGCACTGCAAAAAAAAAAAAAAAGTCAATGTTTTAGAACCCAGTTTAAGTACCTTTTCTCGCATAAAGCTTTTTGATATCTCCCTTGGGGGCATGCGTTTGGCAATTATATGATGAAAGGAATTCAAACATCGTATGGGGTTGACTATAATGACTTCTTAGATTCTTTCCAGCTAAGTTCCTTTGCAACTTAATTCCACTAAGCAGTGACTTTATGATAAAAATGAGTAGTGAAAATATTTCTGTTTTGTAAATAAAACAATGTCTTCTTTCTCCTATTCTTCCTTCCGTCTACCTTCTGTCTTCTCCTTCCTTCTACCTTGAATTTCTACTTTCTTTTTTCCTGCTGGCAGAAGCACCTTGTTGTTTCCACCTAAGAGGCAGTCAAATTGGGGACGTTTATTGGAGCAGACAGGATGTGTGTCAACATAACTCTGAAAAAAATGGTTCCCGTCTGTTGGCCTGGCACACGCTCTCATAAAGCATTTTAATCAGTGTAATCGCCCTCTCTGTATTCCTCCAGTATTTTGTGCCACTCTTCAACCACTGTCTTATCCTCCTAAGTCCTTTGAGTGCAGCTTCTTCTGCAGAATTTAAGCTCTCTGAAGGCAGGGATTTTTCTTACTCATTATTTTATTCCCCCACAGAAACCTACTCCTGCTCAGTCGGTACTTGGTGAACTGAGTCGAGAGTGAATCAAGAAGGAATTTTGAGTATTTTTTCTCTGGGGCAGAAGGTACAAAATAAAGGATTTCTTGGCTCTTATCCAGCCTTTGGGACACCAAGCCTTTGTGAACCATCTCTTTGTGGCTGGACAATAACCCGTCCCCTACTGTGAGGGAAGGACTCTGATTTCTGGCAGGGCAGCTCTTGGCTTTGTATAGCAATTCCACTGAGTCCCTGGGAGCAAGAGCAATTTCAGAAAGAATGATTTGTTTGTTTGGTTTCCATTCCAAGCAGGGAAAACAAATAGCAATAAAGCACAGCATAGTCATGAACCTCTCACTAGGAATCTGTAGCCATATGACACACAGTTCAGCTGAATCTCATGAGCATGAATAGAGTGCGGCAACCACAGAATATGAGATACCCATTACTCTGACATTCTCAGGGAGGGGACTTCTGAATGAATAAAGAGGCCCCAGTGCGGCCCACATTAGTGTGGGCACTTTGCACAATGGTCTGGGAGTGCCTGGCATGGAGAACAATGGTGGTCTCTGGAGATTTTATTAGATAACACTGGTATTCTTACCTCACCTATATTTCTCATCACAGAAACCGGGTCTTGTTCTCTTATCTCTGGACGTGTGTGTGTGTGTGTGTGTGTGTGTGTGTGTGTGTGTGTGTGTGTGTTTGTGTGCACGTATGTGTGTCTGTTTTGGAGATTAAGGGATATACCATGAAAGCAAGGACATCTACTTTATACCAAGAGACATCAGATTCATATCAGATATCAGATTCTGATTCTCAGAAGTTCAATAAACAATTTGAAGTACTGAATATTCAAATCGGGTTGAAGCCATCACATAGAGGCAAAATTGTTGAGATTTTACCTCATATGATCAGCACATAATGGTTAAAGGCATATTATTGTGGATCAAGCTAGTATTTGGGAGAAAAGTTTTGATGATAGCATAATCAGTGTTTTAATTAAAGAGGAAAATGTGCTGATGGAAAAATGATAATCAGTGAAGAAGCCTAGAGTGGTAGGGCCAGAAGGACTCAGATTTTGGCAGGCATATGCATTCCAGGCGCCAGTGGGAGCCATTTTCTCAGAGGCGAGAGATGCTAGCCTCACTCTGGCCTGAGTAAATATTCTTGAGGAGTAGCATCCTTTCTATGCTCTGGGTTCATGTGCATCCTTCAATATTCTGACAGTGAATTTGAGTCTGTGGTTTATTAATACCAGGAAGAGATTTGAATAATACATACATGCCACTTTGGCTTCTGTAAGTAATATACCCTAAATGAATATGTGGGTATTCTGGGTTCTATAGCAGTTTCTGATCAATTTAGTACCATTAGTCTTCCTGAGTCTGATCCATGTGGCAAAACACACGAAATTGTACATGTCAAATCGAGGAATGAGCTCTGGGCTATGGTGTGTTTGTTAAAGGATCCCAGAAAAGTCTTTCGCCTGGCTGGCTTGTCAACATTTTGCCTTCAACACTCCTCATCATCGCCTTCCTCCAGTCACTGCCAAGGGAATCGATTAGCTTTGCACCACTCGATGGCAGGCCATACAGGAACTTCTGCCTGCAGCAAATGTTTCCTCAGGACTCTCCATCCATTGTTTTGCAGAGTATTCCTCTTGTTTGTTCATTTCCTCTTGCATTTTGAAAATGTTTCAGCTGTGTTTGTGTCTTTTCCTTCCTTCAGTTCAGAGCAATCTGTGCAGTTTGAAGAGCCAGCAGCTTCCACAATATGCTAGGCAACAGAGTCTGAGTAACCAGAAACTTGATTTTTCTCCTGTTGTAAATATCTCAGGGAAGGCAGAGAGATTAGTAGAAAGACATTCACTTTAATCCAGTGCATTTTTTTGTGTTAAACTTTCATTTATTCTCATTCTCTTCTTTAACCTATCTTTGAAATAAGAAAATACTATTTCCCATTTTATGCCTCCCCATTGTAAACAATTATTTTTATAATAAGTTACTCAGTTTTTTCATTTGTGCTATTTGAAAATGTTTGCTGCATTATCTTACATAATTTATATTCCCTATTGAGTTGGCAATTATATCTTAGTAGACCCATTGACAGTTACTTTTTGGAAGTCAATGGAGAATCAAAGGTTTTCCATTTTCTATTTAGATCTTGATATTGGGTGTTGAATCATACTCTCCCCCACGTACTACTCCAGTATGACCTCATCTTACCTAATTACTACTGTATTGACCTTATTTACAAAACTATGTTACCTTTTGAGTTATTGGGGTTTAAGACTTCAATATTTAAGTGTGGAGGAGTGAAAGATTCAAATCCATGGACTTGCTGAATAGACGTGAGTGGAAAAGGGTGGACATCTCAAAAGACAGATGAAAGTGTACACATGCTCTTTTGTACCTGTAGAAAGTACAGTTACAATCTCTCCTCCCCTTATTCATGAGTGTGTGTGTGTGTGTGTGTGTGTGTGTGTGTGTGTGTTTGGAGATACATGGACTGAAGCGCTTACCCCTGCACAGTTCCATGTCCTGGAAGTTATTCACTCTTCTGGCGTAGAGCCTGAAGCCAGACGTGCCATGTTGTCACCTCTATCCAGTGAGTTGTCTTGAGACAGGCCTCCCCAGAGGAAATTGATTTGTAAATGTTCAAACTCCCTGACAAGAGCTTTAGGATGGAGCAACTCAGCAGAGCCCAAGTAAGGGCTCTTTGAGCCTTTCCGGAGCCACCAGTTCTGCCAATGGTCTGCTCTGGCTGTTGTATGAGAGTTCACTCCTCCTGCTTCAACCCTCAGTGTCCTGAGTCCTCAGGCATTTGATCATCTGCCCAGTGCTTTCTAGCCTTGGGTGTCTCTGGCAGCAGCTGTGCAAAAGGAAACAAGTGTCAGGGCCTCTCAGGTCAGCCCGGTCTTTCCAGAGGCCAGCCAGGAGGTCGCAGCCTGAGTTCTCAGCTTGCCAGGCTTCTAACCAAGAACTCAGAGCACTTCCAGTTGGAAAGACTTTTCAGAGACCAGAAACTATATCTGGCTCGAGTGCTTTTAAGTGACGTATTTCTTTCAAAGTTAATTTTTGGCCGATGGATGAAGATTCAGGGATCGTGCAAAGTAAATGGGATGATCATATTTCCTAAACCAAACCTTCGTTAGATGACATAACCTCAGGTTTTAGAAGAATTTTTAGAAGAATTAAAATACATTAAAAACCCTTCAAAAGTATAAAAATCATGTTTAGTTGACACATTTGACAAATTGCTTTTATTGAAAAGAATATGAAATTAGGGAAGGTCAAGATAATTCACTACAGATATTTATTAAGAACCTACTATATATTTAGCACTTTTATCAGTACTTGAAATGTACAGGGCGAAAAATAAACACCAAGATTCCTACCTTCATGGAGCTCACATTCTAAAAGATGGGGCATCTTTCATTGAACCTTTGAAGGGTCATTCTGAGATGTTTTTAAAATACAAAGTTTTTTCGAGTTTCAACCTTTTAATAAACAAACATTGATGAAGTGTAACTAGCTATTACAGTAGTTTTTATCTCTGCCTCAAGGGAGACATTGGAAATGCCATCTGACAATTGCCTCTGTGTGGCACTTCTCTAACAGAATTGAGCTGTAGTCCTTCGGTAGTTTTTATCTCCTGCCCCAGGCACACATTTTTTAGGATTTACATAATGAAAATAGCAATTTGCTCTGGTTGCCTGACTGTACTCCTTTTAAGACTTTTTTTTCTTTTCTTTCTTTTTTTTTTAACCAAGAATATGTATTGGTACATCATATACATAGTGATCACATTCATCATAGTTATTTTGTACCTGTACATGGTGTATCTTGGTTCCCCCCTCCTTTCCCATCCCTACCTTCTGCTCCCCCTTCCCTATTTATAGCAGGTTTTATATATATATATATATTTGATATTTTTCCATATTTCCCTTTCCCCTTTCTTTCCTTTTTCCTTCCTTCTTTTCCCCCTTCTCCTTTTCTAGTTCTTCTCTTCTTTAAATATTATCTTCCTTTTATATAATATCTATTACACCTCTTTGTCCTTATTACACTTATGATTTCTCATATCAGAGAAACAATTTGATGTGTACTCATGAGTGTCTGTTTTATTTCACTGAAGAATATGTTCTCAAAATACATCCATTTACATACAAATGTCTCTAGTTGTCCTTTTTTATGGCAGAGTAGTACTCCATTGTGTAGAAAAACCACATCATCTTTTAAGATTTTGTTATGGTTCAGATCCAAAATATCTCCCAAAAGGCTCATTGTGTTGAAGAATTTGTTGCGAGCTAATGGGCTTTTGGGAAGCGACTGGATCATGTGGGATCTAACTTCATCAAGTGGATTAATGTACTGATGAGTTCACTGTTGAATGGGCTTATTGGTAGGTAGGGCCTGATTGGATGAAGCAGGTCACTGAGGGTGTAGCTTTCTAGGGTATATTTTGTCCTCCATTCCTTTCTCTCTGCATTTTTTTCCCTCTCTGGTTCCTTGCTGCTGTGAGGTGGGCAGCCTTCCTCTGCCTTGCCCTTCTGCCATGATATTTCTACTTACAACATGCCTAAAATCCATGGAGCTGACTGACCATGGACTGAAACTTCTGAAACTTTCAGTCAGAATAAATCTTTCCTCCTGTAAATTGACTTTCGTGGGTATTTTGTCACAGTGATGAAAAGCTGACTAACACAAGTTTCCATGCACAAGTCCTTTGAACTGATTGGGCATTACCTGTATTGAGTCATTGCCCCTGAAATGGTCAGTATTATTGCCACATCTCGAAGTCCAATCCCAATTATTGTGTGATTTCCTGTATGTTGTTGTCATCATCTACCTTTTATGTATCCTTAGCATACAGCACCAGTACTGAACACATGAGGGGTCCTTAAATACTTATAGAATAAACAAATGAATAATTTAGTAAATGAACAAAGAAGTGAATGAGCAAATGGATACCTAGATGATAGCAAACTAGTATTTGTCAGTTCTTATTGAGCTTATAGAAAGAACTACTTTTAAAAATGAGAAAAGGTCTGGACTATAAACAAATGGATCGCCTAGTGACTATACTTCTCCCATGGGGAAGATGTACTGACAAGAGCAATGAGTAGCCGGAGTTGACCAACTGAAGGTTTTGGGTCCATTTATTGGACACATAGCGTTCTACAGCCAGTTCATTAATTCGGTGGTTCTCAAACTTCAGTGTACATCAAAAGCACCTAGAGGGCCAGTTAAAACAGATTATCTGGCCCTACCCTCAGAGATGTCGCTTCATCATATCTAGGGCAGAGCCCAGGAATTGGAATTTCTAAGGAGTTACAGGTGGTACTAATGCTGCTGGGCTATGACCTTTTTCAGAACCATAAATCCATATAATCAGCGCTTATATATCTGATAGTTAATCATATTCGCTCTTACCAAGGGTCAAATTCTGCTTCTACCTCTTACTGTGTGGCTATGGGCACATTTCTTCATTTTTTTGAGTTATAAAATGGGAATAATATTAGTACTGACTCCCTGAGATTTTTGTACACATAGAATGAGGCGTTCAGAGAGTTTAGTACAGTACTTGGATCTGAGTGCCAAATAAATGCTAGTTATTATCATTACTTTACATATCACTAGCCTGTTATATAGTAGAATTTCAGTTAATCGTCCAAATAAAGAAGCAGGAGTTTGTCAAGAGACTAGAATATAGGAGAGAATTTTGAGTCATAAATCCTCATTTGACCTTTAATTTTCAACCTATGGGCGAGGGAGATGTCTGGATGCTGCTGCAGGTGAAATGTTGACGCCAGAATAGCAAAAATCATTTGATGATCTTCTTCTGCCCCTAAATATGTTCTGACAGGCACTCAGTGGATTAGAGTCTGAACCAAAGCCCAAGAGTTGGTGGGGGTGTTGCAGCTTGTGTATGACAACTGCAAGCCTGGTGTCAAATGTCCTTAGTATAACATTACATGTCCTCCCTTTGCCAATGGGGAAGCCAAATCCACTGTGCAAGTACCTCCGTGGTTCTACTTAAAATCCACACTCAGCAGAAAGACTTACCAGCTTTGCGTGAAGTGTGGGGTCTCTCTCTATTCCCACCCTGTTTCTTTTTCATGTGTACGTATGTTCAATATTTTCCCAAGA